>PVIR01018852.1:0-32789 GCA_004026965.1 Petromus typicus | reverse complement strand
ATATTTCTAATATATACTATTTGACTATGTGAGACTTTTTGTTTTCCACAAGGATATGAAAGGGATGAAGAAGGTGCAGAACTTGACATTATCTGTCTTACCTAAAGGGAATGTGAATTCAAACAGGTATATTTTCATGTCCACTAGTACAACTTTTATTAATGTGTATAGCTGAGTGCTATGAACAATTAATAATTAAACTCCTATTAAGAAGTGCTATCTGCTTTTTAATTTTTTTTCAGTACTGAGTATCAAACTCAGCCCCTTGTGCTTGCAAGGCAGGAGTGATGCCATTGAACTAAGTTCCTGGCCCTTATTTTTATTAGAACATGTATATAATAACAGAGTAGATTCTGAGGAGCCTTTGTTGGTTTTGTTTTGGGTTTTTTTTTTTTTTTGAGACAGGGTCTCACTTTGTAGTTCAGGCTGGCCCTGAGCTCAGCCTCAAACTCATATCACAGCAATCCTCCTGCCTCTGCCTCCCGAGTGCTGGGATTACAAGCGTGAGCCACCACGCCCTGTGGTGTGCTATGTGGTGCTGATTGCTGTTGGGTGTGACTCTCCACGCCCAGTATTATATGTGGTTATCAGGGATCAAACCCCGGCCAGGTGCCAGAACCACTGAGCTAAATCCCCCGGCCCCAGAGCCTTTTTTATTTAAATTGGAGTTGAACTTATTCCTTAGCAGCAGTGAAGTATAGTGTTATGGGGTCTGTGAATATGAATGAAAGTTACTATGTCCTTTTAGCAAGTTTTGGCAATAACTAGATATACTTTGACCAAAAAAAGCCACCCCCCCAAAAAAAAATAAAAAACCACAAAGCAAGAAAGCCCATTTCTTTGAATATTTATTGATTCTATGAAGTAAGCGATAGATTATTATTATTATTTATATCTATTGTGGGATGTGTATTATTTACATTCTCAATCTATTGTGTTACATTAAAGTTCTTTCTTTTGGTTATTATAAAGAACAGTGCCATGGATATCCTCCTAGATTATTTCCTTCGGATAAATTCCCCCAAAGGAAATGCTGGAAGCAAAAGTTACTGACATTTGAAATTAAGGACCACGTTTTTGTGTGAAAATGAAAAAAAGATGGAGGGATAAAAATCACACAATTAGATAAAAGCCCTGTGCCCTAAATTTGAGTTGGAGTGTCAGTATGAACTCTTAGTACATTTTCTTTTAAAGAACGTTTTAGGGGTAGAGGTGGGGCCTCAGGGGTGGAGCACTTGCCTAGGGTGTGTGTGCCCCTGGGCTCCATCCTTAGCAAAGGTGACAATATCAAAACAGGTCTCTAGTTCTGTTCCCTGAGGAGTTATGGAGAAGGTCATCAGTCCAGTGACACTGAGCATCCATCACACACTACAGAGTGATGGCTAAATAGACCTTTCCAGACTCTGTATCAGGGTTTCTGCAGAAATGGCTGATTCCTGCCCTGGCACAGGGAATGTCCAAGGTGAGCTCCGAGCACCTTTTCTTCTCAGAATATGAGGAACTGCTAAAAACTTCAGGTATCCTGTGGCAGAAATTCAAGATATAATTTGAAGTGGCCAAAATGGGACACCTGGACCCATCAAAAAGGATAATATTTACAATAGATTTAAGTAATTATAAATATATTTCAGGTCAGTAGGTTCATACTGATATTGAAAAAGTTACTCTATGGTCACTTTTTTGAGAATGCCAGGGCCACAACATTATCTGAAAACAGGTAAATGGAGAGTCCATCCTTACTACCTGGAGGTCCCCGTAAGCAATGGAAGAACATTTGTTTACAGATGCATTTCAGCTACAATTACACTGTTTCCCTCTCCTAATGAAATATGGACCCAGGCAATGATTTAGCAACCACATTTTGAAAAGACTGATGCGGACTTTATGGTGGACAGATTAGGATGATGGCAACTTAATCCTATGACCATTTTCATTGTTACCACAGGAGAGACAACCATCCATTACATGCTTCCTGTTATTGTATAGTTCCTTGATTCATGCCACTTGTAAAGTATTCATTCCCCCCCCAAATGATATCAGAGTCAGATTGCATCTCTGGATTCAAGGAAGCATAGTAGACAAATGGAACATATTAAAAGACATATAAGAATGCAGTTAGCAAAATCTACCCTATGGGAAGCTCTGGGGCAGATTTTCTGAGGGGTGAGAGTGTGTGTGTGTGTGTGTGCTGGTTGGTTGGTCCTAGAGACTTACACCAAGGACGCATGCATGCTGGACAATCACTCTACCACCGAACTGTATCTTTAGCCCCTGATTTTTTCCTATACCTAAAATGTAAAGGAAAGGAAGGAGAGCAAACAGATTAAAGCAAACTTCAGGCACATGTCAAGCTGTGTGAGATATAGTATGTGAGAGGCCATTGTCACAGGTGGTAAAAAAAAATTTATTGATAGTCAAGGACCATAGAAAAAGCTAATAAGAGTTTTCAGGGCAGAAGAGTGACTCTGAGAGCACTGTCCAATCAGGGTAAAAGGTTGAGCTTTTTATGTTAGATTTTATCATAAGAAGGGCTATGAAATGTCACTCTAGGAACGCTTTTTATCAGGTGTGGTGATTCCATTCAACTCACATCTGAGCATAGTCAGGTGTTATTTGTAATGTTTTTTGTTGTTTTGTTTTTAGGTTTTTTGAGACAGAGTCTTGCTTTGTAGTTCAGGCTGGCCCTGAGCTCAGCCTCCAACTCACATCACAGCAGTCCTCCTACCTCTGCCTCCCGAGTGCTGGGATTACAGGTGTGAGTCTCCATCCCCAGTACTGTATGTGGTTACCAGGGTACTGAACCTGGGCCCTTGCAGTTGCAAGACACGTGCCGGAACCACTGAGCTAAATCCTTGATGTCCAGGTCTCTTGGCACTGGTAAAGATAGTCCTTCCAAGGAAAATTAATTAACAAGCATGTATAGACTAACTAAGGTTAGTGATCAAGGGGATCAGAATCAAATCTGTGATTGTACTTGAAAGGGACTTTTGACTTTATTTCTGTTGGAGAGGAAACGGTGTCAAGACAGAAGAAGGGGTTAGATCATCTGGTGATGTAGTATCAGATCATCGTGTGTATAGTTTACAAGGTGTAAAGTTAATGTTCTGACACAAACTCATCACTCAGCTGCGAGGTGGACTTAGACAAGTAATCAGGATTCTCCATGTATCAGTCAAATGTAATATATGTGACCTGTGTTTAGATCCTTATTTCAACAAACCAATGAAAAAATAATTATGGGGCTGGGGATTTAGCTCAGTGGTTCTGGCACCTGTCTTGCAAGTGCAGGACCTGAGTTTGATCCCCGGTAACCACATATAATACTGGGTGTGGAGACTCATGCCCAGCAGTAATCAGCACCACATACCACAGAGCCAGGCATGGTGGCTCACGCCTGTAGTCCCAGCACTTGGGAGGCAGAGGTAGGAGGATTGCTGTGATTTGAGTCTGAGGCTGAGCTCAGGGCCAGCCTGAACTACAAAGCGAGACCCTGTCTCACAAAACCTAAAAAAATAAAGAAATAATAATAATTATGAAACAGTTGGGGGAAGTGCAGCACTAGCTAGATATTTGATAACAATAAGGAATGGATTAATTATAATAAAATATAAAATATAAAAGTAACTATTTTAGGATATATATTGTACTGTATATAGATGAAAATGCATAACATCTCAGTTTTGCTTTAAAATAGTCTAGTGAGAGAGAGAAAGGGTACGAGATTATTTGAAGTAAGATTAGTTGATAATTGTATAAGCTGAATGCTAAGTACATGAGGTTTATTATACTGTTTTCTTTATATATGTTTGAAATTTGTCCTCATACATTGGGAAACTGCTCTGATAAGGCTTTCTAAATCCCATTTTTGGATACTGAAAAAATGTATATTCCCAACAACAATATATGGGAATGCTCATTTCTACATACTCTTGGCACACTTGCATTCTTTTCAAATTTTGCGAATCTGATAGGTGAAGTGCTGTTTTGTTGATTGAATAGTTAAGGCATAGTTTTAATTGAAGGTCCGGTTGCCATTTGCACCTCAAAGTTCTCTTCATCTTCTCCAATCTCCAGAAGTAATCTGCTTGTTTCATGTGTTGCACAATGGAAAATTGTACTCTATAGCTCTGTGAACCTTGGCATTATAAGATAATATAACCACTGACTTAGTATCTTTTATTTTCATTTTTTTTTCTTTTGGTGCTAAGGATCGAACCCAGGGCTTAAGTGTGCTAGTGATAGCTCAAGCCCCAGCGTCTTTCTTTATGGCAGTTTCCTTTCAACCGACACAGCTTTTGTTTCTGGCTGTCACACCTCAGTAGTTGTCACTTTATTCAGTGACCTGGATAACTTATCTGGGTAGAAAGTTGAGTGAGGGTTTAGCATAGATGTTGGCTGTATTTTTTTTTTTCCTTTGCCTTAGAGGTTTCTCTTTTCAATTGTCTTGAGTGATGACATAGTTTATTTGAAGGTTTTTAATGTATGCTTTTACTTATCCTTAAGAAAGACTCTGGTGTCACCAGACGCAGAAGCAGAGTCTTCTCTTTCTGAAAATGAACATGTGTGATCCCCACACACTGAGAGGAGAAGGTGCTGTGCTGATAATTGGTCTCAGTAGGAACCAAGCAGCATTCTGTCATGTGTGCTGCTGTCTAGTGGCATTTTGTATTTTGCTTCTCAGATAAATTGTGTCCTGAAATGCATTGTATAGTTCAGAAATAATTGCAGGGTGACATTACATGGGAAGAAGGAAGTAGATCATAAGTTTAACAAATTCTTTTTCCTTTTCTATGTTTAATTATAAATGCAAAATGTATGGGCTACAATTTAGTTTCTTATTCTTTTGCCCTCACTAAAATAGTCACATTACTTATCAACCCACCACGTGGCTTGTGTGTCTTAGCTTGTTTGACTTGGTGTTCAAGGTGCGGGGATGTTACTTCTCTGGCTGCCCTCCTTGAATAGACTAACTTCTGCAGCTACTGGATTCTGCAGCCATTGTAATATAGTGGAAAAACAGGGCAGAGACAAATTTTTAATTTCATCTCTCCACTTAGAAGCTGTGCCTTGAAGGAATTCAAATAGCACTCAGTAAATGTCAGTTGAATAGGAAATAGAAAACAGATTTGCAAAGGATACTACTATATGTGTGTAGTCAGGTCTATGGAATCTAAAAATGTATAGTTCTTGCCTAGAAGTGGCCATTACCCCATTACCACACCTTTTTTTTTTTTTTCCTTTTAAATAGTTTTTATGATTCTGATATATGTTCATCTCAGGATCAGTCTTTAAAGATCCATCCTAAAAGCACTTGAGTCTTTTCTTTGCCAGTATTTTCAGAGCATTCCCATGTGGGGAAGGCGCAGGTTGTCAGTACTGTTTTGATGTCAGCTTTCTCGGCAGTGGCAAGAAGCCAGCAGCAGCAACCTTGCTGAACCAGAGTCCTTCTAACAGCATCTGTTGGGGAAAAATACATCATTGAAGCTCCACTAGAATAACTCTGAGTTGCTGAATTCATTCTTTTGGGACTCTACAGAGAGATAAAGAATTTATGAGGAGCAGAGGGGCATGTGAGCTTTGGTTTGTTCAGTGTGAAAACATTCATCACTAATGCTAGCATAAAATTTAAGTGGCTCCGAGTAAAGGACAGTATAGTAACCTGTACTGAGATGCCTGTGGGAATGAAGTTGCGATTCCTCCCAGTCGTGGGGAGGGGGCTAGAGTCAATGTATAGCTAGAAGTCCCCTGACCCTCTTCTGGTGGGGTCTTCACCTTTGTTTGGCATTTTATTGAAGCTAACACTGAACATCTCCCAGAATTTTATTCTCCCTCCCAATGGCTTTGAGTTCCAGGGGTAAAATGCCCCTGTGCATCTGGATAAATAACTAGGTTACCACATGTGTGCAGGAAACGTGTGTTGAGGTAAGAGCTCAAGGCCAGCCTGGGTAAGGTAATGCAGCCCTATCTCTTAATTTGGAAATTTAAAATAATGAAAAGAACACCTGCCTGCTGTTTGAGGTAGCTGGTTTTGTGTGCCTTTTGTAGCCTGGGTGTTTTAAATGTTGGGAGATCTTAAACTGCTGCAACAGGTTGGCTCTTTGGGCTCACTCAAGGTTATCTCTTTTTAGAAATTAAGAAGTTCTTAGATTTGGATGCACAACAGAAAATGACAGTTTTTGTGCACAGCACCCAGTAACCCTTTTAGATGTAGGACCCCGCTAGATGCCTGAGGCATTGATGTCATTTCCCAATGGCCAAGTACATTTCAACAAACTGGTCTTTGGTGAACACCTACTACATGCAGAGCAGTCTTGTCTTTTGGTGTTGCAGAGGAAGTGTATAATGTCACCTCAGTCCTCAGAGAATTTATGAGAGTAGGAATAGTCTTTATTAATACTGACCACTTACTAAATACCATACATTTTACTCTTGGCACCATGAACCTGTTGTTTCATTTAATCTCACAATAACCAGTGCAGTATGTATTTGTGAATCCATTTTATAGGTAAAGAAACTAAAGTTCAAAGGTATTTGGTAAGCAGGAGTTCATCCTGATCCTGTATGACTCTAGTGCCCATGACCTGCTCTCTAGGTACAGGTGGAGTGACAGGAAGGATGCAGTGGAAACACCCTCATGGACAAAGCAGACGGTGTTGGTGATGGGTGCAGTGCTGGGAGAGGTGGTGGCTAAGGTGCAAGGTCGGAGTCAAGATCTTGACAGCCCGATAGAGCAAATAAAAGGAATCAAATGAAATTTACTGACAATAAATGCAGAATAGCTAGTTAAGTCCCAAGGAAGAGGAAAAAAAGGTCTTGGTGATTTTAGTTACCTGTATGCCCTAAGTCATGATTGCAGTGGAAGGGTGGCTGTTGTAGATGCTGATGTACTCTGATGCTATGTTCATAAAACCTGGAATCTATTGAGCAATGAAGGGGGACAAGAGAACGAGGGAGAGACTGTTCATCCATGTGAGAATGATGGAATGAATTCGAGTTTGGTTCTTCGGGTGTTGGACTCATATGGCAGAAGGTTTGGACTTTTCCATCTAACTCCAGAGGAAAGTCTCAGGCCCTGCCCACTGCAAGGACATTGGACGGGGTGTGGCCCACAGCAGTGATGAGACGACTGTTCCTGAGAGCTTGGGGTGCCTAGTGGGTGCTGTTCAAAACCAGGTCCTGTGATTTGAAATGCTGTGGGAGCATATAGCGGTGAGGGGTAGGAAGGCCCGGCGGCCTCCAGTGTGGCTCACTGGGAAATGAAATTGTGATGGGATTTAGGAGACTGATGAGAGAAGAGCATCCTGGAAGAGGAAAGCAGCCTGAGGGGAGATAAGGAAGTGAGTGTGTTTAACCCTTGCATGATTTATTAAATAGAGGGTCTCATGGCTTGAGTCTGACCTGTGGCCAGTGGGTCAGGAGAGGTAAGAGGAATCTAGAGTAGTATACAGCCTGAAACACTCACTTAGAGGCAAGAGAACTTTTCTGTGGTGCCATTTGTTTTCTGTGGTACCATTTATTTCTGCCCATGTATTTTTAAAATAACATTAACCAGTTTGTCACCCAGATCTTGCCTTATTAGAATGAGATTGACTTCAGCATGAGCAAATCAACAGGGACTTTCTTCTTTCCTAAAAACTTCAGCCACTCTCAAGTGTTTGAAAAGAGAGCTGTGATCCATAGAACTGGCCACACGTTGTAACATGTGTTTAGTTTTAAAAGGGAAACAGGGCCTGGGACTTAGGCTCAGTGGTAAAGCACTTCCCTGGCATGTATATGTGAGGCCCTGGGTTCAATCCCCAGCACCACATACACACAGAAAGAAGGAGGAGTTGGCCACGTGTGATGGCATGTCCCCAACTACCTGGGAGGCTGAGGCATGAGGATCACTTCAGTCCAGGAGTTTTGTGCCATCCTGTCCAGTGTGGTGCGACCGTGTCTTAGTCTTTATCTTTTTTATTTTTCTGGGACTAGGAATTGAATTCAGAACTTTGCACTAGCCAGGCAGGTGCAGTGCCGTTGAGCTATATCCCCTTTTTAAAAAAGTAGTTATTGAGGGAAGGTCAAATTATTTCCTCCATTATGCAGCAGCCTCTCCTAAAGGGCTGAAGGGATCCCTATTCCAGATTCAGCTCAGATCAGGAGGCTCAGGACCCCACACCTATGCCAGGAGGCAGGGTATGAGTTGCTGGCTGTGTACTCTGAGGAAGCAGGGCAACCCTCTCCTGCAGGTACTGAGCGGCCTGTGGGAGCAAGGAGAGGGCCCTGGCTTCATGGGTTGAACAGATGGGGTCAGATGCCAGAGATCAGGGCCTTGTGGGTTATGAACTCCTGCTAGCCTCAGAGGAGAGACCTAGGTTTTTTTCTTATCCTTCTCAGATAAGGGGCAGGGAGGAGGAGGAAAGAAAGGGCTTAAAAGCTGTGAGTGTCAGATACCCAAAATGGTCTCTGTTTTACAGAGACCATTTAGCCAGGGCCTTGCAGGGAGGTGACATGAAGAGCACAGACCAGAACAGCCTTGTCCGCACTGCACATCCCCGTGTCCCAGCTGACTAAAAGCAGCATCTGCCCTGAACTTCTGTTCAGGCCTCACTACCTGTGCGTATCCAGGTGCTGCCTTCCATTGAGAGCATGGATGGTTCCGACCCTTTGGCAACTCTGCAGAACCCTATCGCCAGACTGGAGGCAAAAGAGGAAGAAGAAGAGGAGGAGGACTCTGAGGAAGAAGAGGAAGAAGATGGTGAAGACACAGATCTAGATGACTGGGAGCCAGACCCGCCCCGGCCCTTTGACCCCCACGACTTGTGTAAGTGCAGACTCTGGGATAGTTCTTGTGCGTGTGTGTCATGTGCGCCGGGTCCCCCACTTCCCACGCACTGTGCCACGCGCTCAGCATCCATCGTCCCACTCAGTCTCCCCAGTGCCCCGGGAGGGAGGTGCTGACAGTTGTGTCTGCTCTCCGGTTTTACTAATGAGGAAGGTGAAGCCCAGAAGCCCAGGCTGCCTGCTCAGGCTGCACAGTGCAAATTGGAGCTAAAGTGTCTGAACCTGGCCCTTTCTTTCACCAGACTGCTGCAGTGTGTTGGCCAAGCATGGACTGTTGAGCCCTTTTAGCTCAAACAAATTTGCTTTGCTGTCTTATTTGTCCTAAAATCTTTGAAAAATGTGTATCATGTCCCCAGCTTAGCACACTACATTTCACTAATGTGCTTGATTCCTTCTAGGTCTTAGCAGGTGGGACACTTTTCCAAGGTCACACAGATGCACCAGGAGCCAGAATTCCAGCTCAGGAAGTGGGGCCACACGGCAGTGGCCTTGCTCAGCCGCAACACCCACTGCCTCTTGGTCTTGGCTGCTCAAAGTTCAGCCTCCACCACCAGATCAATTTTTTTTTTTCAGTAAATCTTTATGCCCTTGTGGCAAAGTGCTTACCTCTTCCTGTGGGTGGTTGAGTTTGGCCAGAGCTGTGCACCCCCTGCTGTTTCTCCTGGGCCTTCTACATGGTGCTTCTAAAACCTCCCTCCATGGAGCCAGTGTTGAGCCCCAAATGCAATCTTCATCCAACAGAGAACTTCCTCTTTTAGGTTTTCCTGGAACTCAGAAGTTTTCAAGTCAATTCCTAAGTCAAATGTACAGAAAGCCACTTTATTTCATAGATATTAATATAGTCACTTTCTATTCAGAGTTGTAGAAATTGAAATACTGTACTTCAACCATATCACCACATAGTTGGGGGGGTAAAATCAATAAGTATGAAGTCTCTGGCCTCCCCCTTTCCCTGTTCTGTGGATTAGCCTTTCTCCCTCTCTCCCTATCTCTCTCTCTGTCCCTCTCTCTTTCTCTCTCTCTCTCTCTCTCTCTTTCTCGGCGATACGAGGACTTGAACTCATGATCGTTCACTTGCAAGGCAGGCAGTGCATGCAGGAGCTAAATCCTTGGCCTTGCATTTCTGTTTCTGCTAGCTGATTCATGATGGGATACTACTGAAAAAGGGAGTGAATGTGTCTGGTTTTGTGCAAGTTGAGTGCTGTTAGAGTGAGCTAAAAATGATATCCTGGCAAGATGGGCACAATTGTGTGGTCCAAGAGAGTGAGGGAGGGATCCTAAATTTGCTCATTTCAGCATGATCAGATAGTCTGCATCCAAATTTTAAACTACATAATATTTTTCCTGATTGCGTCAGTTACGCCCTCTGATGAGACTTTGCTAACTCCCTGTGAGGAAATTCACTAGTGTTGTCAAGGTTTCCCCACCTCCGTCTTTTTGTGTGTGTGTGTGTGTGTGTGTGAGTGGGTACCAGAAATCAAACTTGGGAACTTAGGACCTTGCACTTGCGAGGCAAGCACTGGAACCACGAGGCCAAATCCCTGACCCAAGCCTTCCTTTTTTTCCTTCCAAGAGGCTTACTGAAATAATTTCATCTCATTAAATTTTATAATATTTAGCTGAAGAAGCATTTATTGTTTTCTTTTCCCAAGTGTTATGACTGATTTGTAAGTTGAGCAGCCACTATTTGCATTACTATCCATCAGAGAGACAAATCACAGCCTGCACATTATTTTTGGTAGATGTAAGCAGCTTCACCTGCTTTTGGAGGCAAACTGCAGCACCTTTATGATTGGTCTGTGAAAGCTAATGTGTTGTGAAATGTAATTGAATTCTGGCCTGGAAACTTAGTGTTGAAGATTTCTCATGTCAGAACTTTTTACATGCAAGCAAATTCTGCTGAGGGATTGGACAGTTCTTCACAGTTTGCTTTCTCTTGCAGGGTGCGAGGAGTGTAATAATGCACATTCTTCAGTGTGCCCAAAGCATGGCCCCCTGCACCCCATCCCCAACCGGCCTGTGCTCACACGGGCCCGCGCCAGTCTGCCCCTTGTCCTCTACATAGACAGGTTCCTCGGCGGAGTGTTCTCCAAGAGGCGGATCCCCAAGCGCACCCAGTTCGGCCCCGTGGAGGGGCCACTCGTCAGGGGATCCGAGCTGAAAGACTGTTACATTCACCTGAAGGTAATTTCCACTTTCTCCTGCACTGCTCTTGTTCTTTAACAGTTTTCTTCCCGGGGCACTCATTTTTCTACTTAGCCTCTTGTTTCCAGTTTGTAACAGTTATTGCCTAGAACTTTTCTTTTTATGCTTAATTTATTTCACATAGAAACTGTCTCTCTCTCCCCAACAAAATGGAGATTGTAATCTCAGCCCTTTAAGGCTTTATATGAATAATTCTAATAGTGTAGTTCTTAGGGGTAAGTAGATTGCTCAACCTGCCACAATCAAATGCCAGACTGGCAGGCTCCAACTGAAATCCAGAGCTGAAGCTCGAGATGAAGATATGGGCAGGGTGCTTTCTCCAGGGATCCATCTCCTGGGCATAGGATGGCCGTGTGCCAGCAGGGCCTCTCTTCTGAGCATCTCCATGTCTGTTCTAGTCTCTTCCTTTATCTGGAACATTCAAGGATTAGGGCCACTGCAATGACATGACATTAACTCAGTGACCACATTAAAGATCCTGTTTCCAAACACATACACATCCCAAGGTCCTGGGGTTACAGGGCTCCCACATGAATTTAGAGGTGAGGGAAACACAAAATTCAGCACATAACCGAGACATTGGCGATCTTTGTCTTACTTCTCTTTCTTTGTTTAAAATTAATTTGACTGGAATCTAAAGAGAATCACATGAATATATATATATCTACTGTGTGCCAGTAATCTTTGCAAGAAAACCACTTTTCAACTTTGAAACAGGTCTTTATTGTTGAATTTAAAAAAATTAAATAGTTCACTGCTTTATTTTGATCTCCATTCTTCACACTTGGTACTTTTGCTTCTATCCCGGAGAGCTAAGAAAGGGCACTGGGAAGGAATGAATAGCTGGAGTGTAATTTTTGAGAAATTGGCTGCTGTCACAGAGAGGTTTTCTTTGATGAATACATAAGATCTCCAAAAAAAATGTTGCTCTGTAAAGAGAAATACTTATCCTCTTGTTGCATATTATAAAGGTGTACCCTGGAATCTTCAAAGGAGGCAAGTTGTCATAAACTGGAGAGTATTATACTTGCATTTTCTTGGTTTATTTATAGCATTTTTTTGTTGTGTTCCTTTTGTGAAATGTTAACTAATGCTATGTAGTGGATTATGAACTTGTAGGTTTTTCCAGATGAGGTTTTGCTCTAGGTGAGGCTTTAGGAAGTAAACTTTTCCTAAAACCTGAACTTTCTTAGGTCAAGTCCCAATTCTAGTATCTTTCTAGATACAAAGGCAAAGTTTGGGATATATAGTCAATTTAAGGAGTACTATTTCTTGTATGAATGTACATCCTTGTGAAAGGTTGGGGTGGTTTTGTCTTTTGTCTTGGTGTGGCTCTTTACCTTGTCTTTGGTTGCAGGTGTCTCTTGATAAAGGAGACAGAAAAGACAGAGATTTGCACGAGGACCTGTGGTTTGAGTTGTCTGATGAGAGCCTCTGTAACTGGATGATGTTCGTACGTCCAGCCCAGAACCACCTGGAGCAGAACTTGGTGGCCTACCAGTATGGCCACCATGTGTATTACACAACCATAAAGAATGTGGAGCCCAAGCAGGAGCTGAAGGTACAGTGCCATCTCCTGGGAGCCATCTTGTGCAGGGCTTTTCCTCAAGAATGGTCCTTTCTTGGTAATTCACTAACTTCTTAAGTAGTTGCAGCCTTTCCTCAGGGAATTAGTTTAAGGATGCTCCAGAGGTAACAAGATCCCTGAAGCTCTAGTCCCATATTTAAAATGGTAAAGCCTATGTACTCCTCCCATACAACTAGAATCATTTCCAGATTATTTATAATGTCTAATACAACATAAGTGATAGGGGAATAGTTGTTACTAGATTGTTCTGGGAATAATGACAAGGAAAACATACTCTATACTGACACAGTTTCTTTCTCTTATGGTTGGTGAAACCTGTGGTATAGACAGCTGACTGTGCTCTGCACTGTGTGTGTATGTGTGTGTGTGTGTGTGTGTGTGTGTGTGTGTGCATATATATATATATATATATATATATATATATATAATAATCTGTTTATATATAATATCCTTGAATAAAGTAGAGTCGAGGACCTGTGTGAAAATCCAGGGATGGTACACACCTGTAATCCTGGTTACTTGGGGAGCTGATGCAGGAGGATCGCAAAAGCCCAGCTTGGTGTGATGTGGTAAAGCTATATCTAAAAATTAAAACAAAACAAAACAAAACAAAAAAACGGGCTGGAGGTGGAGTTTAGTGTAAAGGCCCTGGTTCAATCCTCAGTTCTAGAAGAAATGAATCTTATAAATAAAACACAATGATGGGCGGGGGAGTTAGCTCAGTGGTTCCGCCACCTGTCTTGCAAGCGTGAGGACCCAGGTTCGTTGCCCGGTAACCACATACCACACTTGGCGTGGAGACTCACGCTCAGCAGCAACCAGTACCACATACCACAGTGCTGGGCGTGGTGGCTCACACCTGTAATCCCAGCACTTGGGAGGCAGAGGCAGGTGGATTGCTGTGATGTGAGTCTGAGGCTGAGCTCAGGGCCAGCCTGAACCACAAAGCGAGACCCTGTCTCAAAAAACCTAAAAAACAAACAAACAAACAAAAAAACACACAATGAAGAGGAGATGGTTTTTGTGCTTATTAAGAGCTCATATAAAAGCCAAGTACAGTATTCTGTGCCTAGGATTACTTGGAATCCCAAGGCAGGAGAATTAGAAGTTTGAGGCCAGACTTAAATGTGATCCTTCAAAACTCAGTGTGGTGGTGCATACTTATAATCCTAGATTTCTGGAGGCTGAGAGAGGAGGATTGCTGAGAGTTCAAGGCCAACCTGGGTTATAAGTCTACTATGAGTCACCATGACCAGCACTGTGGTATGTGATTCTGATTGCTGGTGAGTGTGAGTCTCCATTCCTGGCATTGCTGTGGTTACCAGGGATCAAACGCGGGCCCTTGTGCTTGCAAGGCAGGCACTGGAACCACTGAGCTAAATCCCTGGCCCAGTACTTCCTGTTGAGAAGAAGCTGAAGTCCCTGATTTTTTCCAAAGCTACAAAGCCTCTGTCTTTGAAACTGGTAGTTTGATCCCTGGTACTGCAAAATAAATAGCAAAATTAATTAATTAATTTAAAAAAATGAAGAGAAAGGATGAGAAATTGATAGTTGGACACTGCATAAACACTGAAGAAAATATGTAAAAGAGGTTCACATCTCACATCATTTTTTTTTTTTTTTGCAGTGTTGAAGATCAGATTTAAGGCTTTATGCATTCTAAACATGTGCTACATCACTGAATTATGCCCTGGACTCCATGAGAACACTTTTTGTTTTTGGAAACAGGGTCTTCCTATGTAGTTTAGGTTGGCCTTGAACTTATAGCAGTTGTCCTGCTTCAGCCTCTCAAATACAAGAAAAACACTTTTTATAAATCAATGGATTTCACTGATATTTCTGTATGTGTGTTGTGATATATTGAAATTGTGATTTGATTATGTCTACATTCCCTTCTTATTCTTTCTCTCTTCCACTTCCCCTTAGTCCTTGTTCCTTTCACAACTAATCCCTTTTCTTCTATTTCTTTTCTTTCTAGTTTATATTTTTTATTAGTACATGTTTGCAGCACATAATGATTGCATTCCACTTGGAGAGTTGGCACATGTATATAATGTATCTTAATCCTTTTTTCATCCCCTTTTCCCTCCCTACCTCCTTTTTTACAGCTCTTGGCCCCCTTCTCATTTGCAAAATATCTCTTTCCCTATTTCCTATTAGCTATTTCTTATTTTGCTCTTTATATAGCAACACAATTCAGTTTAATCTAGAAGCAGCCTATAAGTCCATCAAGAAATAAATGGATAAAGAAAATGTAGTATTTATACATAATGGAATATTACTCTGCTATAAAGAATAATAAATCCAAATAGTTCCTTGACATGAATATTTATTGACTCTAAAGAGATTATCTTTTCCATTTCGGTTGTGTTGAGTGTAAAACTGAGGGCCTGAAGCATGTTAAGCACATGCTGTTCCATAAACTAATCTCTCAGATCTGTTTTCTCTTTTAAACCAGTAGACAGAACCATAGTGGTAAAGTTAAACAGAAAGAGAGTAATAGGTCAGTATAACCAAAGGATGGAGGACATTTTGTAATGCAAGAGAGTGAAACTCAAAGCAAAAATGGACAAATACCAGGATTAAATTTTATTTGGAAGAGAGAACAAACAATAAAGAAGTGTTTTTTAAGAGAGCTTGGAGTTTGTAAAGATCTCGGAGTGTAACTCGGTGATAGAGCACTGGGTCTGATATCCACTGCTGCGAACAGACAAAAAACCAAAATCTTAAAACACTGTGAGTTATATTACTGTTCATTTAAATTAGGAAAACTAAATAGATATGGTACAGTGAATGTGAGGGCTTTATGAGACAGGGACTTTGATTACAGATTTACATTCTTTTGTCTAACATCTCTGGGTATGTACAGAACAAATGTTATTGGCTGGTAAATCTAACCTTTGAAAGTTAGTCTGAGGAAATACTTATGAACTAGAAGAAGTGGATGTGTTAGAACTTAGTTTGAACACTGTGCTTTTCCTCTTTTTTTTTTTGAGACAGGTTCTTGCTTTGTAGTTCAGGCTGGCCCTGAGCTCAGCCTCAAACTCACATCACAGCAATCCTCCTGCTTCTGCCTCCTGAGTTCTGGGATTACAGGCGTGAGCCACCACGCCCGGCACTGTGGTATGTGGTACTGGTTACTGCTGGGGTGAGTCTCCATGCCCAGTATGGTATGTGGTTAACCGGGGGATCAAACCCAGGCCCTTGAGCTTGCAAGACAGGCGCCGGAACCACTGAGCTAACTCCCCGGCCCTGTGCTTTTCCTCTTTGTTTGAATTCAAAGGCACCATTTTCCACAATTGAATCATGTGTCTTTGAAAGTTAAGTGCTTTGTTGAGATTTGATTCTGGTTGTGGGGATGGACCCCTCACATACTGTAGGCAAGTACCCCACCACTGAGCCACAGCCCTGCTCCATGACATGGCTTTTGATCCAGTCAGTAGAATCTGACTCTTCTGATGCCTTCATGCGAGGCAGCATGGCGAGTTCTCCAGCCGTGTATTCCTTTGAGATTCCTCTTGTCGGTGTTTGTTTTATTTGTGCATCTTCATTGTGCTGCTTAGGGAGCCCTATGGTCTTGGTGGCCAAACTCCTGCGGGGCTTCAGAGGCTAAAGCCGTGGGTGGACCTACAGCATGTGTGCTGCGCTGGCTGGTGCCAGAGCCCTCCCTGGCAGGAAGTGTGGGGTAACAATTGTCTCTTCCTCCCTTCCTCTTTCTTTCTTCTTTCTGCAGTACTGGGGATCAAACTCAGCACTTTACATTTGTCAAACAGGCACAGAACCACTGAACCACATCCCCAGCCCAGCAGCTGTTTTTTTTTAAAATTAAAACCTCAGCATTCATCCAGGTTCCATTGCAGTGTTGGCACTTGGTGATAAAAAAGTGCGCTTTGGGCTGCAGTTTGGGCACTCAGTCTCTGAAAGATTCACCATTACCGCACTGGAAGAAAACACTTTTCTGTGCTTAAGGTATTTGTAGTCTAGGGAGCAAGTGAATAGAAAGAAGTAATCGATCAAATAAAATCACATAGGAGTAAGTGGCCGTGTACAAGTGGAGGGAGTTGTGGGAAAGGGACTGAGTCAGAGCTTGCTCAGGAGTAGTAAGCTGAGGACTGTGGGGTGAGAAGTGACCTTCCTCTGCAGCCCTGGGGCGAGATGGTCAGGGTGAAGGCTCAGGCTCGGGAAGTGCTGGGCACATTGGAGAGGCCAAAAGCGCAGGGCGTTGAATGGGAGCTGTTGGAGCTTTCGGATTCGGAGCTTTCACAGACCATTCAGCTCCCATTGACATGAGAAGACACTGCTGGCACAATTGTGAAACTAGATTGTGTGTTAAGAATCCCACACTGGCCCCTGTGTGGACTGCAGGGCAAAGGGGAGGCTGGTTAGAAGCCAGGTGGATCTGGGAGTGGTGGCATGTGCTCTAATTTCAAGTGCTCTGGGAGGCTGAGGCAGGGGGATTGTGAGTTCAAGCCCAGCCTGGCAACTTGGTGACTTAGCAAGACCCTGTCTTCGAAAATTAAGAAGGGGAGCCGGGGATTTAGCTCAGTGGTTCTGGCACCTGTCTTGTA
The DNA here is from genome assembly GCA_004026965.1 of Petromus typicus. NCBI lineage: Eukaryota > Metazoa > Chordata > Mammalia > Rodentia > Petromuridae > Petromus > Petromus typicus. Next base: position 15,605 of record PVIR01018852.1, on the reverse strand, counting down.
AGCGCAAGAGCCCGGGTTCAATCCCCAGTAACCACATACAATACTGGGTGTGCAGACCCATGCCCAGTAGCAATCAGTACCACATACCACAGTGCTGGGCGTGGTGGCTCACACCTGCGGGAGGCAGAGGCAGGAGGATTGCTGTGATCTGAGTTTGAGGCTAAGCTCAGGGCCAGCCTTAACTACAAAGCGAGACCCTGTCTCAAAAAAAAGAAAATTAAAAAGGGGCAGGGTGTAGCTCAGTGTGATGACCCTGCCTTAGTCCCCAGGTATAAGGCAGAAGGGATGGTGTCAGCGTGATCCAGGCAGCTGATGCCGAGATGGAGAATCCCTGAGCAAGGAACAGTCCCTGCAAAAGGCCTGTAGGAGCAAATGGAGATACCTTTTAGGTTTCAGGTGTGAGCAGCTGGGAGGAAGGTGGGGCAGTAACTGAGAAGGAGACAGGCCATAGTGAGGGGAATGTTGGGAGGCGTCGGGAATTGCAGGTCAATGTGAGCTGTGGAGGGAGACGCACAGGTGTCAGGTCAGCAGGGCGAGGGACGTGTGTATCCATTAGCCAGGAACTGATTGGAAGGGGGTGTGAGCACCAGACAGAAAAATGAAAAGGCCCAGGGCTGGGACTATGCTTTGAGGAACATGAGTATTTAGAAGTTAAATGGAGGAAAAGTGAACAGCAGCAGCCGATAGGGTAGGAAGGAGGGCAGAGACCCCTAGGAGAATGTGGGAGCAATTGACATAGTCCCCTGGGTGATCCCAGAATGAGCTGTTCAGCGCAGCTGCTATGATGACAGCGATACTAAAACCTGGGACTTAATTCTTGTGGAGTTTTTTGAGAAAGCATCTCACTGTGTAGTTCAGGTTGGCCTTCAGCTCATTATGTAGCTCAAGCTGGCCTCAAACTTGAGGCAAGCCTCCTGCCTCAGCCTCCCTATGGTACCGTATGCTCCGCAAAAATAAACTTTTTAAAGGAAAAAAGAAAACAGGTAGCGTGTCACGACAAAAGGACTTCCTGACAGAAAATTTGTCAGATGCATATTACAAAGGGAGGCCCATGGTGTGGATTTTCTTTTTCTGAATGGGCTGTGGGAGAGCCCAAATTGTGTCATGTAAGCAAGAGAGATAATTTAAGCATGCAGAGCACATCAAGCAGTATCTGTTTGTTCTTGACGATGTCCTTGGTTCTTGCAGGTGTGGTATGCTGCGTCCTATGCTGAGTTCGTGAACCAGAAAATTCATGACATTTCTGAGGAAGAAAGGAAAGGTGGTTGGACTTCAACATTGTACATTTTCTAATTGCTTACATTATGTCTAAGCTATATCACTAGGCTGCCTCTTAACTTTTCCATCTTACTATATTTTAGAAGTTATTCTAGTTGGTTTCTTAGGGATTCCTATCTGCACCCAATTCTAACATCAAATGACAATGATACATTTATATTTCTTTCATGGGTGCTAGAAAATAGTATTTAACATAATGAAAACCTTCAAATACCAAATTAGAACCTAGATCAGAGGATGATTCCTATCTGGCCTTAGTCATCTCCGGGGACACAGCAAGGCAGAGATTGACTTTGTTTTTAATGTAAAGGTTACTGAAGTGCAATCTACACCCAGAAAGATACACAGATCATTTAAGTACACAGCGATCACACCTGCATAAGTTCCCAAGCGTGGTCACTCTCCTGACACCCAGTAGCACACGTAAAATTTGTTTGTTACTGAGTTGTACATAAGTAGAACAATATGAGGTATATTACTTTTTGTGTCTGGGCATCTTTTGCTTAACATTATGCTGTTATATATAATTGTGATTTGTTAGTGCTCGTCACTGCTATTCCATTGTCTGAGGGTATAACTGTTCATTTGTCTATCTTACTATAGATTTGGTTGTGCAGAGCAGTTATATTAGTAACTACCCCAAGTCAAATCTGGTCTCACAGACACGTCAGAGCCCAGGCCCAGCATCTGTGATTCCCAAGTCACCTGCCTTCCTGGCCAGCTAGCTGCGATCTAGAGGCTGCTGGGTACTTACTCAGGCGTGATATTGTGTAGGATGACTCATATGATGAGGAGAGCACTTCGCCTAATGATTATAAAGGATATACATCAGGATCAGCCCAATGAAGAAACGCACAGGGTGAGGTCTGGGAGGTTCCGTGTCTTCAGTGTGTACTGTCTTCTTGGCACATGGATGTGTCATTACCACAGACACTCACTCAGGCTTTAGCATTCAGAGCTTTAATTGAGATATCACTGCACTGGCTCGATCGATGGAATTAATACCATAGGATTAAACTTACCATCTCCTGTCCCCGAGGCTGGCCTCACCCAGTTAGCAAATCAGCCTTCTAATCACCGAGCTGGGCCTCCTGGCATGGCTTTCCCATTGACGCATCATCACGTAGAGTACAGGTCGACAGGATGAGGGGTTCATGAGTAACAGGCACTCCTGTCTTAGGAAATCCCACTGGTGCACAGGATACTTCCCAGCACAAAAGGCCAGCCAGAGTCTTACTGTAACAGGAGCGTCTGTAGCTTTTGCTGTTTTGAAGAGTTCTACGTGACCATTCTTATACATATCTTATTTGAATGCCTGTGTGTCCTTCTGTTTCACACATCTGGATATGGAGCTTCCAGGCCAAAGGAGAGGCATGTATTTTGCCTTAGGTGATATTTCTAAAAATTTTCCTAACACGATTATATTGTACATTGACTTTTAAGTTATTTGTGATCAAATATAATCTTAAACAATGAAATTGGGATCTGAAACACTAGGTCTCTGCAGCATTTCTTGTCTTCTTATCTTGTGGTAAGGTTTGCATGCATATATTTCAGGACAAGCAAGAGTAGTGCCAGGGTGTTCCTTTTATGTCTTGCATGAATGTTTTAGAAAATGAGATACTAAAAAACACTTCTTTGTCAGGTTGATTTTATAACAAAAAAGTAATACAAATAGCAGATCTGTCCACAGTGAGGTAACAGTGTAGACAGTAAGCACATGAATGTCACTGGTGTCTGTTGAGCATCAGTCTTTTTTGTTTCTCTCTTGTGACTAGTTCTTCGGGAGCAAGAGAAGAATTGGCCCTGCTATGAATGTAACCGCCGCTTTATAAGCTCGGAACAGTTGCAGCAGCATCTCAATTCTCATGATGAGAAACTGGATGTCTTTAGCAGGTGTGTATTTGGGAGAAGGGCTCACAGACAAATTCCTAGAGGTTCAGAGTCATTTCTGTATCTCTGTAAATGAACAAATGTTTTGTGTGTGTGTGTGTGCATGTGTGTGTGCACATGCGTGCATGCGTGTGTGTGTGTTTGTGTTTAGATTGGCAGGAAACCAGGCAGGCTTTTGAGAGAGACTACTTTTACCTTAGTTAAGTCTCCCTTAACTTGTGGCTGTTAAATAAGAACCTATGAGATAGCGTGTGCCCTTGCAATCTTCAGCTCTGATTTACAGACCTTCCCAGCAGTATAGTTCCTTTGTAGACTAAATCCTATGATGCATGATACACAAAAGGCAGATGAGAGAGGAATTGTATAGGATGGTATGTTAGGGTGGTGGTAAGAAATCTGAAGTGTCACAGGAAGTGTTAGGCTATGACTTGACTAGTTACTTTTTGATACCAGTTGCATTTTGAAAGGATTGTGCCCATTAAAAGTGAAAATGGCTATAATCTCATTATTTTTCCCCCTTCACCCTATTTCACTTTTAGTATTTTCTATTTCACAATATATAACATACAATTCTAGAAAGGAAACAAATTTTATGTATATAGGGGGGTGGTAGGGTGGGTAGGGCTATCGGAAAAATTGAGAATTAAATTGTGTCTTATACTGGTACAAATACCCATTGTGGAGTGCAATTATGATGTGTGTATGTAATGTACCAATAAAGATTTCAATAAAAAAAATGAAAATGGCACATTTGTTTATATTAGTATAAAGCAGAACATGAGATCCAGTTAGAAGCACTGTAACAGTTCAGGTGAGGAAGGAGGTGGCTTGCAATAGGGTGGTGCCAGTGGACAAATGTAGAGTTATCCACTTACAGGAACTGGAAAGGCAGCTACGCCGGTCAGCTGGCTGGCACTGACGAGATACCTGAGGAAATATTGAAAATGAGGAAAGGTTAGTTTGGCTTCCTGGTTTCAGACAAGTTAGTCCATGTTCGACTGATCACATTGGTTTTAAGCCTGTGGTGAGACAGAACATGAGGGCAGCAGGAGTGTGGCAGGAGGCTGCTCCCTGAGAGGAGGGGAGAGGCCAGGATCCAGCAGACCTCTGAAGGCCTCCTCCAGCGGCCAGCTTCTCCTTGCTAGTCCTGCTTCCTCAGATTTCCACCATTTCCCTGTAACGCCACCAGCTGGGGACCTGGCCTTCAGCAGACGTCCTCTTGGGGGACGTTTAAGAGCTGGCTGGCTGTTGAGGCACTCGTCTGCACTGCCAGCCCTCTGAGAGGCTGAGGCACAAGGAGCATAAATTCAACCCTCACTTTAGATACTTAGTGAAACTGTCTAAAAAAAAAAAAAGTCAAATTGTAAGTTGTAGAAAAGCAGGAAAGAGAGTTCTTGGAAATACTCTACAGTTTCCTGTCTAGGTGCCCACTTAAGGTTCCTGGTCATGAAACGAAAGTGAGCAAGGCTGAGGGAAATGGTAGGAGCAGGTAGGTAGGAACTGGGTCACACAGGGCTCTGGTTTTACCAAGTGTGTTCAACACAGCAAGCTGAAGAGGCAGTAGCAGGGGTGGGAGCAGAGGGAGAGTGATCCGTGCCGACCTGGAGTGTGTGCTAAGGAGGAAGGAAGCACCAAAAAGGAGATGCTGGGGGCTGCTGGTACAGAGTGCAGAAGGGCTTGAGTGGAGAGCAAGGAGATGGCATCAGAGTGGGCAGTACACGGTCAGGGTCTGCGGCACAGCCACCAGATGAAGCGTCAGGGAGAGGAGCCGATGGGATGTAAGTCACTCACTCCTGAGTATCCTTGAAGTGCTTCCCTATGACTTTGGGCCCATATGTCTCCTGCCTCTACTGCAATTCATTTCTTCAGTGCCCAGCACAGAACATGACATATAATAGGTGACAGTCTTTTCAACCACCTGTTAAAGGAAATTTGAGACAGTTAGACAAATTTGAATTTTGAGTAGATAGTATAGTAATACGGAGGATCTATCAAGGGTATTTTTAGGTGTGACCATAGTAGTGTGATGTTACACACATGCACATATAGAGTCTTTATGATTTAGAGATACACATCGGGATGTTTGCAGATGAGAGGGTATCTGAGATGAATGTGTGTGGGGAAGGAGGGATGAAATATATATCATATACAACCATGAGTCCACTGTTAAAGCTTATGGTACCTAGTGTTCATTAGTCCTCTGTTCTGTATTTACCTGTGTTCAGAGTTTCCATAGTAAAAAATGTTAAAAATGTTCCCAGATGCCAGTGCAGTAGCATATGCCTATAATTTGGCCGTTTAGGAGACTGAGACAGGAAGACCCTTGAGCTCAGGAGTTGAAGACCAGCAGGGTTACACAGTGAGCCCTCTCAGAAAGAAACACAAACATAATTCCTGGAAAATTAGTGATTTGTTAAGTAGATGCACAGAAAAGTAAAACATGATCTGACTAATATTACCTATTTCGCATTTTCATGATGTCCCTCTGTCTTTTTAAAATTGTATTTTGGGGCCAGATCTCATTAACTGGCTTCAGCTGGCTTTGAATTCACAGTCTTCCTTCCTCATCTCCCCAGGAGCTGGAATTATAAGTGTAATCCACTACACCCAGCTTCAGAGTCAGTCTCTCTCTCTCTGTTTCTCTCCTGGTACCAGGGATTGAACTCAGGACCTTGCACTTGCCAGGCAGGCACAGCATCACAGAGCTATATCCCTGGCCCTCAAAGTCTCTTTTAATAAGTCAATTTTATATTTTAGAAATCCATTCAAGGGGATAGAATTTGTTTACTAAGCATATTATATGCAACAGTTGAGTTAGAAATTTTTTCTGACCTTCAAGAAGGTGGTGGTAAAACAGGAAGGTTCATTGAATTCAGCCACATTTCTTGGAAAGATGAGCCCAGGAGAGGGAAGAGAGAGAAAGAATGGGAGCTTATCAAAGCCGATGCCTCTGCAAACATCCTAAACTGGAGAAGAATTTCAAGACATCTCTTCAGGCTGTAGAGAAGACAAAAGTGACAAATTCAGTAAGCAGTCGTTACACTGGAGAAAAGAATATGAAAGCTGGAGTTACCAAGGACCAGTTAGGGAGATGTTGTGGTGGCAGATGATGTAATTGTGGCTGTTTATAATGGTATATTTTGTCCCCAGAACAAGAGGCAGAGGAAGAGGCCGAGGCAAGAGGCGATTTGGCCCAGGTCGACGGCCAGGGCGTCCTCCAAAGTTTATCCGCTTGGAAATAACCAGTGAAAATGGGGAAAAGAGTGATGATGGGTCACAGGTACGGGGTGGGACAGGGAGGATTTCCTTCTAGACAGTTGTTCAGAGAGCTTCTCAGAGCCCAGCACGAATACATGTGTGTAGTCCTGTCCCCTCACAGCTGGCTGTCCATGTAAATGTGATGGGAGAAAGGTGGAAAAGAATGTAGGTTCAAATATTACAATAAAAACTCAACTCTGCTGCCCTAAATATTTGAAGTTGACCAGAGATGTTACATAGGGATTTTGTTTCATTACTTAAACTATTAAAATCACTAATATTGGGCCAAGGATGTAGCTTAGTGGCGCTGTGCCTGCCTGGGAAATGCAAGGTCCTGAGTTTGACACCAGTACTGCAAAAAAAAAAAAAAAAAAACAACCCCATATATATATTATATATATATAACATATATATATATGAATAAATGAGTGATTGAAGGAATACATAAATAAATAAAATAACTAATATTCCAGAGGTGTTGTACACAGTGAGTTCTCTCTTTGTTTAATGACCTGGAATATCTCATGGGTCTTGCATTCTCTGTCTATTTACCTAGTTAACTTCTGAGGAAGATTTTTTTTTTTTCTCCTGAGCATTATGGATCTAGCCGCTTAAAGATAAGCAGGAGCCAGTTTCAGGAGCACAGATGTGTGGTCCCAGCTATTCTGGAAGCTGAGGTGGGAGAATTGGCTTGAGTTAAGGAGTTCAGGATCAGCCTGGGCAACATCATGAGATCTCATCTCTTTTAGAATGTATTTTTTAAAGCACCAATTTTATATCTGAGCTGATAGTCACCACAATATTGATCTGTAGGTAAGGAAATAATTCCTGGTTATTACCAATTTCAGGACTTACTGCATTTTCCAACGAAGGAGCAGTTTGATGAGGCTGAGCCAGCTCCTCTGAATGGGCTGGACCAGCCTGAGCAGCCTGCCATCCCGGTCCCTCCGCTCCCACAGGAGACCCAGGCCCCTCTGGAGCACGAGCCAGAAACTCACACCCTGCACCTGCAGCCGCAGCATGAGGAGAGTGTGGCACCCGCACAGAGCACCTTGACGGCTGATGACATGCGCCGGGCCAAACGCATCCGAGTAAGTGGGGAAGCACACCCCATCACTCGGCGCTCTCCTCCCTGCCTGCCCTTCAACACTTCTGCGGAGCTTTGTGTTGCAGGCTGCTCACTGACTACTTCGAAATCTTGCTCCCAGTATATCCATGCTCAATCCCTTTGTTTTGTAAGAAATAATACAATCTCTTGATGTCTCTGTGTCCTGTGGCAGGCTGGCACTGCTGGGCTTAGGTTTGATCAAGGATGTAGTAACACCCAGAAGCCTGGATTTTGACAGCTCCTGCATGATTATTAAAATAGGATAGCTCTCCCTATCACTGGGCTCCCAGATTAGAAATGGAGATATAAACACACTTAATTATAATAACATTTATTTATTTATGCTGTGGATTGAACCCAGGATCTAGTTCACACTTAGGAGCACTTGGCTACTAAGCTACATCTCCAGCTGTAATTATTTATATTTTAGGCCAGGCTTATGTTGTCCTAAGTATAGCTCTCAAGTTAATTGTGGGTAACTAAATTTGGTTATATACAGTGTATAAGGGTGTCAGTACCCATCAGTAGGAGGGGACTTGTGCCCAGGTTGGTCGGCAGGTCCAGCACCCTAGGAGAGCTCAAAGTAAAGGTGTTAGTGGGGGAGCTAGTCAAGGTCTCTGGTGTGTGGCCTTGTGTCTTGGCTTTAAAGCATGTAGCTGGAGAGCTTCTATGACTTCCATTCCAAATGTGCTATAATGTATTATTTCATAGGCAGCACTGAGGCTAAGTCAGGGACTGTGGGGGAGGTGTGTGTGCAGTGATAGGGTTTTGTGCCGTGCTCATACTGACAAAAAAACGATGATATAAAACCTGAGTTTGTGGCAGCTGGGTGTGATAAGACTTAACTTATAGGTGGAGAGAACTTCTGAGGCTTTACAGTTTTTAGATGGGTGATTGCTTTAGCTTCATGTTCCTTTTGGTTGGGTTTTTTTTTTTTAATATGTAAAGATGATAAGTCAGACAGTATTCAAAAAAGGGGATGGGTGATAAGTACAGTCCTGCAAAGGGGCCTTGCTTGCTGTGGGTGAGAGATCCTAGGTTCACCTCCCACTTTCAGTCTTCTTATTTGCCTGTAGGCCAGAAGGGACCTTGAAAAATGGTCTAGTCCATGTCTTTGGGTAAAAATACACTTAAACATTCATAACCACATGACAGCTCTGAAGGGCTGAGAGAACTGAGTCCAAACAGGGTTCTATAATTTAAACACATACAGCTTTCAGCTCAACCTGTATTTTTTCAAAAGGATATGTAAACATACGAACTATAGGATAGAAATGCAAAATCTGTGATTAATATCTTTCCATCTATTATTTTACTTTATTTCTCAACCTGTACTTTTTTTCTCTTGCATAATTATCATCTCTTCCACTTTGGCTGTTTGATATTTTACCAGGTCCAGAGAAAAATGCTTGTGAGATTGAAACTTTTTTGAAGGAAATAAACTAAAGCTCACACACATTGTGAAGCTGCGGTGTGTGTAAGCATAGCCTTGCTGAAAGCACACTTGTATCCTTGAAGGAATCAGGGTGCTGGTAACTGTGCAAGATTCTTTGTGTCAAAGCAAAAGCCACACATATATGGCTTTCACAGGTCCATCTTCGTTGAGCTGTCTTGTCTTTTTCTCTCATACATTCCAAAATGTAGGGCTATGTATTTTTTCGTCTTTTTAAAATTCAGATTGGTAATGACCAACTGAAAGGAAGTCTTCCAATCCGATTGGTAATGTAATTATTTTTCTCTCCTCTAATGCTGCCTGCTCAGTTGGAGCTGCAGGTAGGTTTGTTTCCTGTGTTTCACATAACAGAGTGTTATTAAAGTGTTTGCCTGACCTGCTGTTCTTTGCAACCTGTATTTACTAAATCCTGGTGGAAACCGCAATTTGGTTGCTATGGTAAATACAAACTAATGAATAGTGGTAATTTATTTGTAAATAAATCAAAGAGTAAATTGTGGGTCCAACATTCTTCTACACAAAGTGAAAAGTAGGACTAAGTGATCTCCAAGGTCCCTTCTAGTAGTAAAATAATTTGATTGACTTGTGGAAAAAGTACTGAGTTCTAACTATATTGTAAGCACTGTCTAGGTACCCAACACAACTTTTCATTGGGTTCTGTTTCTAGGAGCTTATAGTCTGGATAGAGAGTCAATATTAATGTGAGGGTATGTACAGTTAGGTGATAAATTAATTGCTCTAGGACAGCGATGGCAAACCTTTATAGACTGAGTGTCCAAATTGCAATCCCAAACCACTTACTTATTGCTTAATGTCAACTCTGCAATTAAATCTGAATACAGAGGTTTTAGTTTAGAAAAACAGCTCTTACCCATGCTCAGCTACTGGTAGACCTGGACTTGCATGCCAACAGAGAGGGTAGAGAGGCATAGGTTCACCGTCACTGCCTAGGATGTTGGAAGAGTGAAAAGGTGGAGGAGGCAGGAAATAATTCATAGACAAAAGGAGATACAGACTGAAAGAAAGAGGATCTCTTGAAGGTGGACCAATCCAGGGGAGTGTGGACAGAGGTTCAGAGGCCCTGACACACAGGAATGTACTTGGTGTGGTAATGGAACAGTGTAAACACTAGCTTAACCCTTCTGTGGGTGGCAGGTGAAGGACAGTGGAGAACGAGATGTGTGGCCAGGGAGGACCAACTGAAGGCTTTGGAAGCGGGGCAGAAAACAGGACAAAGAAAAGTTTTTTTAAAAAAGATTAACAACAGAAACAAAAACAACAACCAAAATAGCATGAAAACTGATTATGTGAATTCCTCTAGCTCTGAATATCAAGCTTTAGAAACATTTGAGAAATAGTGAATCATTGCAGTAGGAGTCCCAGAATCCAGCACTCTTACCACTTGTCATGCTCAGAGCAGCTAAGCACCACAGAGTGTGGTCGATGTGGTTGACTGACTGGAGACCTGTGGTCTCTGTCATGTACCCCAGTGTTATGATTTCTCCTAGAGGGGGTCCTGGTGTGAGTCCTCCAGAGAAGCTACTTTAGCTCAGAACTGGTCTGCAGGTGGATCAAACCATAGGAACAGATCCAGCACCTTTACTAACTTGTACTATGAAGATCACATCAGTATCATTAGCTCAGAGAAATGCTGGCTAGTTCTTGAGCACTTAGACAAGGTTCAGGGCTCCATGGAACTAAAGAGATATAACCTGTCAGTACAACTAAGGAAGTGGAGCCAGGTGGCTGCTCAGGTTAAATCAAGCGTCCGAAAGTGCTCATGCTAATCAGAGATGACAGAAGACTGATTTGCGTAATGAACCAAAGCAAAGCTTAAGTCTGGATTTGGCACCCAAGAAGAAGAGAATCCTCAATGGGGCCATCATTCACTGTCATGCATTGTGTCTATCCTTGGAAAAATGGCTGAAGTCAGAGAAAGGAAGTGACCCTCGCATGGTGGGCATGCTCTAAATCTCTATCCTGAGCCATCTCTAGGCCTCAGAATAGCATCTGTTTATCTGGCGTCTTTCTGTACAGTTTGAAAAGAGGCAGACTGGTAAGAGGTCTTATGTCAAATAAGTATGTATGGACTTATGATGAAAAGATTAAGTGAGAGGTACTACATAGTGTGAGGAGCTGAAAATTAAGTTTTGTGGCTTATTTGGAAAAGATCTATTCTTTAAAATGTTTACAGATGTCCCAGGAAATATCTTAGACATTTTTGAAATATATTTTATTAATTTTCAAACTTTTGTTGGACACTTCAAGCAATTTTAAGGGATCTAGATACAAAAGACAATAAAATACAATATCTTCCTCCTTTTACCCCCAAATGAGCCCTGGTCAACTTGGGAGGATGGCAGAATTGCTCTCACTCTACTTAGGGTAAGCAAGTAGGTAGCATCATAAAATACATCTCCTAGCCCTGTTGCTTGAGAAGGCAGTTTGCTGTTACATCAAAGAAATTATGTGTAGAACCTGCAGTAAATCAAGAATAAATATTTTCTTCCCCCCCCAGTGTGATTTTTTCCCCCATTAAATATAAGTTGTTGCCAAGTGATTCAGAGTTAAACTATTGTTCACTGGACTTCATTGCAAACATACTGCATTAATATCCCCATTAATCCTTCAGTTCCAATGATTCTCTAGTTACATGGCGTACCACTCACAGGGGTATTTGTTTGTGGGTCCCCCCACTTTGCCTCGCAGAGCTTACTAGAGGTGTCCTTTGGTGTTTTGAGCAATTTAGGAGTGAGTCTTCATTATAGTGTAACTCAATATTGATTTCTGTATTTTCTGTGTGAAAGATGATTCTGTAAATCTGCTGTCTGTGGGGCATGAGTTGTTTTTGCAGTAGTTGTGATAGATTCTCATTGAGTATCCATTTTCTCTCACTTGGATTCCCTCTAACACTTGCATGAATTTACAAAAGATCTAATCAGCATTACAAGTGCAATCTGTGACTGAAAGAGAAAAGTGAAATTGCGTGTCTCAAAGGAAACAGCAGTAAGCTTAGCTGGGTTGGCATGGCATTCTAACCAGCAGGCTAACTGGCTGCCTTGGGAACTAGCCCTCTGGATATCTCAGCAGGAAGTGCTGCGATGCATACATTGTGACTATGATACATACATAATGACTAGTGGAACTAATTGACCCATAAGGCCATTGTGTTTATGCTGTGTTCTCATGTGTCATTTCCCATGAGCAAATATGTTCACTTGTATCTGAATTCTTTGTTTCCTTTTCAATTCTTAAATTGAGATGTGTAATTCACACAGTGAAAATTCAGATTTTCTTGGGAGGTGGCATGGTGGGGTACTGGAGGTTTTCTTCGGACGTGGCCTGGCAGGGTTACTTGGGTCTTATATATGATAGGCAAACCCTCTGCCATGAAGGCTCCAAACTTTTAAAACATGGTCATTGTAATTCTCTTAAAGTTGTGCTACTGCCCTCACTATTAATATACATATATTAATAGCACATTAATATTAATATATATTAATATTTATATATGTATATATTATAATTCCAGAATATCTTCTTTACCCCTCAGAGAGTCCCCATCTTCTCCAACCCTACTTCTGGGAAGGAGTGACTATCTTTCACTTATTTTTATTATCCCCTTTTGTTAAATTTTGAAATTAAGCTTCAGATTCTTTTTTATTTTAATCAAAGACTTCAGGGAGTAATACTCGGCCAATGTATGCCAACTTCATTCATGCACCTGTGACTTAACCATCTTTTCTTCCAAAATGAATTTTTATGTCATTTCACTCTGGGATTTGTTTTTCGTCCCAGTCTTCAATTAAGAACATTTTTTGGGGTATTAGTTAAATTCTTTCAAAAGAAAATGCACATACATAAAAATAACGTGAAGCATACACATAATTCATCTTTTCAAGATAATCTTTAGGAATGACTTCATTTTCAGCCTTTTCACCAGAGGAATCTTCTTTCCAATGCATCTGTCCTAGAGTGTAACTTCTCTGGGGATCCTGGATTGCAGGGACCACTGACCCTCTTCCTTTGTCAAGTAGGAGCCTTTGCTTTCTCAGTATCCTCACTACAGAACTGTATTTGTGTATGTCTTTCAGAATGCAGCTCTTCAGCATCTGTTTATTCGGAAGTCCTTCCGGCCTTTTAAATGTTTGCAGTGTGGGAAGGCCTTCCGGGAAAAGGACAAACTGGACCAACATTTGCGCTTCCATGGGCGGGAGGGAAACTGCCCGTTGACCTGTGATCTCTGTAACAAGGGCTTCATCAGCAGCGCCTCCTTAGAGAGCCACATGAAGCTCCATTCAGACCAGAAGACTTACTCTTGCATTTTTTGCCCAGAATCTTTTGACCGCCTTGATTTGTTGAAAGATCATGTAGCCATTCATATCAATGATGGCTATTTCACCTGCCCAACTTGTAAGAAACGATTCCCAGATTTTATTCAGGTGAGTGTCTGCTACTGAGACTCCTGTCTGTTTCCTTCTTTTGTTAGGAAAAAAACTTAGATTTTTGGAATGTTGAGGTTGCCTATCACCTACATTTTCAACTCTTCTTTGAAACAACTCTGTGATCAAGAAGCAATATTTTTTCTTAATTACTTTTGAAAGACAAGAATATTATGCCCCTCATTTTTTTAGATCAGATATTGATTCTTAAACATTTAAGTTATATTGTAAAAGTAACATACACCCACATCTGGTTATAATTTTTTTTTTTTTGAGACATGGCCTCACTTTGTAGTTCTGGCCTTGAGCTCACTATGTAGCCCAGGCAAGCTTTGAACTCACAGTGATCCTCTTGTCTCTGCCTCAGGATTGTGGTGTGTGTGGTACTGATTGCTGATGGGCGTGAGTCACTACGCCCGGCTTTGTAGTATGTGGTTACCAGGGATCCAACTCGGGACCTTGCGCTTGCAAGGCAGAACCTGGAACCACTGAGCTAAATCCCCAGCCCCTGGTTATAATTTTTTAAAGTCTGCTAAAATCCTTATCAGTACCCATTACTTTAGTCTATAAAAGACATACTCCCATTTCCTGGGCTGAAAACATCTCTCTGTCTCGTTTCTGTCTGGTTAACTAAGGCCATACATTTTGAAGGAAATGTTGGGTCGAGCGCTGACTTCCTCCATTGTTGTATGCTGTCAGTTGGAGCAAAATAGGTGATGTTAAATTCCAAAATATTCACGATTTCACTTGGAGTTGAAGTGTTAATAATTTTATGTGCTAGTCAGTGAATAATTAATCATGTGTAAAATACTTTAAAAATTATCAAAAGAAAAGGAGCTAGGATCTAATAATAATTTTGCTAGTATTGTGAATCCTGTAAATTTTCTTACTTCACACAATTAGGTTGTGAAAGCAGAATTTAATGGTAAAAGAAACTTCAAAAATAATGAAGCAAAATGTCTTGAAGGAGTAACTTGATATGACTCACTGTTTCCTTCTATCCGTAATTCTTTTTTACTGGATTTTTATGGCTAAGGAGTTCAGAGCAATGTTCTTTCTCTTTGGTAGGAGGAGGTTGGCTAGGAAGTAAACTTAGGATGCAGCCCTATTCTTTTATTCAAGTTATCGAAAAGTAAAACAAATAGTCCCAAGTAAAAGGAAAGAACATCAGTCTTGTCTTATACTGATAATTGGGTAAATTGTCTGATTCGTGTCTTTGATTCTCCAGAACCTGCTTTTGTTTTGTTTTCCTTGTTTTGGCTTTGCTGCTAGGGCTCCCCGCCAGGGCCTCGTGCATGCAGGGTGGGTTCTCTGCTGTTCTGCATTTATCCCCAGGCTGCCTGCAACCTGATTATATTGGAAGATGTAAAGGCATCAATTATTACAAGGTGCTAAATTGCCTCTGTACATGTTGAAGGCAGAAAAAAGTGAGGAAGAATTACTTTTTGCCTTCTCTTAGGTAATATTTAGCAAGATCATTTAAGCTGCTAAGAATCCTTTTTTTATTTTTTATTTTTTCATATCAAGGATCAAACCTTGCACTTGTGAGGCAGGTGCCAGAACCACTGGGCTAAATCCTTGGCCTTTTTTAAGTCTTAAAAAGAGGAAAATGATACGTAGTGATCTGGTACCAAGTGATGTGGGTCTTGATCAAGCAGATATTTCCACTCTTCTGCCCCCTGGGTGGCTAAGATGTGTAAAGCTCGTGTCTTTTCTTTGTGACAGGGCTAGTTTGTTATGGAGGCAAATAATCACAGTCGGTTGGATGGCTTGCCGAGTTTTGGAAAATCCAGGGTAACGCATTGGCTCCCCCTAGTGCTGGCAGCGGCCTTTCTTTGGTCATTTCCTTTGGTGTTCAGTCAGTGCCTGAGTTTTCCCTGGGTCTTTACTGCCAGGTAAAAAAGCACGTGCGCAGCTTCCACTCTGAGAAGATCTACCAGTGCACAGAGTGTGACAAGGCCTTCTGTCGCCCCGACAAACTGCGGCTCCACATGCTCCGGCATTCGGACCGGAAAGACTTCCTGTGTTCTACCTGCGGGAAGCAGTTTAAGGTAGGCAGCCGGCCACAGCCTGAGGTGGGATTCTGTCTAGCTGAGGACACATGCCTGTTCATTCAGCTTTGCAGTGCTCAAGGAGAACTTGATTTGGAATGCACTGTGGCTCTTATGTGCAA
>PVIR01018851.1:0-32794 GCA_004026965.1 Petromus typicus | reverse complement strand
TTTCATCTCAGAGATCAGCTCTGATTTCCATTTTACTAGATCTGCTTTGGTTACCATTTCTGAGGGCCCTGGAGACTGGGCTTCACACTTCTCTATCTCCCTTGCCCCTGTGTTACTTGGAGGTGAGGATCTTTGTGTCTGAGATTTGGAGTGTTTCCTCATCTCTGACCTGCCCTGTTTTCTGGCACTGTTTGTTCCACGTTACTTCCCTTTTAATATTTAGGAACCTTAAAATAGCAGTGTTTCCTGTGTTGCTGTTTGCAGTCTGTATTGGGACCAATACAAGTTGACTGGATGTGCTTCTGCAGTTACTGTGGAGAAGATCAGACTCTGACCTGCTAACCTCAGTCCCTGGGCGCTCTTACGGTGCAGGCCTAGAGGCCAGTAAGCTCTAACCCCGGCACAGATTCAGTGACGCAGACTCGGTGCTGCAGTCACCGCTTCCCGATCCGCCCGCTGCCAAACTCAGTCTCTGGGTTCTCCTCCGGTGTGAGCCTGGAGACATGTAAGCTCCAAACCTGGCACAGATTCAGTGACGCAGACTTGGTGCCGCAGTCATGGCTTCCTGAGCCGCTCGTTGGTAAACTCAGTCCCTGGGCGCTCTTCCGGCGTGGGCCTGGAGACCAGTAAGCTGCAAACCCGGTGCAGATTCAGTGGCACAGTCATCGTTTCCCGAGCCACCCGCTGCTAAACTCAGTCCCTGGGTGCTCTTCCGGCGTGGGCCTGGAGACAAGTGAACTCCAAACCCGGTGCAGATTCAGTGGCACAGTCGCCGTTTCCCGAGCCGCCCGCTGCTAGCCTCAGTCCCTGGGCGCTCTTCCGGCGTGGGCCTGGAGACAAGCAAACTCCAAACCCGGCACAGATTCAGTCTTAACTCTTCTTTTTTATTTTGACTTTTTGGTATCAATAGATACCCCCCAAAATGGTACATTAGCATCCTGAGCATTTGAAGGGAAGGAGGAAGTACCTCAGAATAGAGTTCCTTTGGCCTTTTCCTTTTTTCCCCAAGGTAGATTATAGAAACTAGAACTCTTCTCCCCCAAAGGAAGCTATTAAAAAAAAGGAATCTGAACAAACATATCTTGGTGGTGTGCCCACTTTACCATTAGATTGTACTCATCTTTTCTAATCATATCTCTCTACACTGTCAACTTCTTTGACCAAACTTATGTAAAATACTCTTTTCCTTGGTTCTTTGGGCCTTCATGTTCCATGAAGGCTTTCTTGCCACATACATTTGATTGAATAAATTTGTCTGTTTTCACCTGCTAACTTGTCTTTGCCAGATTATTTTAGGCTTAGTCAAAAAACCGTGGAGAGATGAATAAATTTTCTTCCTCTGTGTTACAAAATAGAAGATATTAAAATGTTTTACATTTTCCTTCCTGTATTACATGAGAAATAGTATATTAGAATTCTCCAGCAACTTTGCTTTTTTTTCCCACTGTATAGTTCACCCTGGAAAGTCATTCTCTATATTAGTTCATAGAATTTTTTTCCCATTTGAAGACTTGCATAGTCATCCAGAATTTTTAAAATTTATAAAGACAAATAATTTTACCATAATCTAATTCCTGTACTGGATAAGCCCAACTAGATTAAGCTGCTCCAATGTTAGAAATGTATGTTGAAAGTATGTGGTATTATTTATCCCATTTCTTCAACATTTTAAAATGTGACATTATTTGCATTTAAAATTGAGTGCACATATAAAACAATGAATAGATAAGGGTAATAAATCTGTGTGTTCTTTAATTCTAAAAAAATTTTCCATTTTTTATCTAATTCTTCCTAATCATATTTCAACCTCTTCAATACTTTGGTGCAAGTAAATATTTATTTCATTAACAAATAAGAAGAGAACCTTACCTCTTTTCTATCCCCCCCTCTCCCCGTTCTCTCTTCTCTTATCCAAGATCAGCAAAGCCAGTCTTTATTTTAACAGGGCCTGTTTCATTGAGGGTAGCAAATACAAATAAGCAGAGACTCTCTCTTGATGATCGGTTCTCTTTTAGTGAACTCTTTGGTTCAGCCTGGTTTTACTTTTTCCAGTCCAGCTTTTCAAGGAATCTTGAGGCCTCTGTCACCAGCATGAAAATAATGAAGTTACTACTTCCTTGGCAGTGGAAGACCACTCAGTTTAAACTCATCAGCTGTTCATAATACTGAAATAGTCTGTAAAGCAGAGGCATTTTTTTGAAATAAAATGCAAGAGAGAAAAGAATCTTTTTTTGTCTCATCACTAGGTACATGGCTGAGAACTCTATAATAAAAATTGGATTAGTAAGAGGAAAAATATACAGCTTTATTTAATATTCATTTAATGTGAAACAGATATGAAGAGCCAAAGAAATAAGAAAATCTGGATATTTTTATGCTGTTTGATGAACAGACAGATAGACAGCGAGTGGTATTATTAGACAAAGGCATATAATATAAAGGTAATAGATTTAAGGGGTCTTAGCAAGACTTCCTTCTTTTCCTGATTCTTCTTAGCATGTGTATGTCATAGAGCATAAAGACTTTGCTTTCCTCTGGGCTCAGGGAGGATGCTTCTGGAAAGGGGGAGTGTGTGTGTGTGACCATACTATTTCTGCTATTTTCTCAAAAGCAAAGTGCCGAATTTGACAGTAGCACATCTTGAGCCCTATCAAAAGCCTTCAACCTCAGTTTGTAGTTGAAGTTCTTAGAAATAAAGAGGGTTGTATAGAGTGAAGTAAAACTAGATGCTCCATTAATGTAAAGACCAGGAAATAGTTACAACACTGAACGATTCTACGTTCTAAGTTGTTTCTAAAGATGTGTTTGATTAATGTGTTTTTTTTTAGAAGTGCAGGAAGAATGTATCCTGAGTGTTTCATAAAATAAGAGAGCTCACTCCCTGGAGAAAGGGCAGGGGTCAGCTCAACCTTCTCAGCAGAGGGGACACATGAATATCCTGCAGAAATTGAGTTCTGGCATTATCATCAATGAGAAACCAAAGAGTAGAGATGGTCTTAAAGAAAAGACAATCACATTTAGATTAGGCAGTTTTGAGATATTACTGTGACTTTCAGAGGAAGTACCAGCAAGCAATGAAAAATACAAGACTTGAAAGGGACAGAATTGTCTTCTTAATGTCTAGATCTGAGAACTGTCTGAAAGAATGTATTGAGAGAAAAGAAAAATGAAAGAAACTTAGAAGTAACACATGAACTTGATTAGTGAAAAGAGGAAGAAGCAATCTGAAATATTGGGTGGAAAGAAGGAAAAAAATATAGGATGAATATACGATGAAAGTTTTGAGAAGGAGGAACTAGTTAATGGTGTGAACATATAGAGAAAGTGCAAGATAGTGATACTAGGAGGTTCTTAGTAAGTTTGCAGAGTTCAATATTCAAGAAAGAAGGGCAGTGTTTGGAGACTAGTGAAATCACAAACTAGCCCTTGTGTCAGCTCTCGCCCAAGTTTATATAATGTTTGGCTTATCCTATGTTAGCTCACAGAGGCTACTGTAGAATACATAATTCTTCTCAAAGGACCCAATTTTGATAACTTTAATTTGTGATTCATTTAGAGTTTGTTTGCTATTCTTGTATCAGACAGCATTGCATCTATAAAATGGAAATCTACTCCAACAAGCTGAGCAGAGTTTGACATTACAGGTAGCAAAACTTTAAAGAAAAAGTAAATAAAGAACAAAATCAGGCTAATTATTTAAAAATTACTTTCTTTATATGGTTAAAGCTAAGGGGAGTTCTTACTATTCTGGTGCAAGTAGAAGCCTGGCTTCTACTTGGTTGCTGAGTCTCTCTCTCTTTCTCTCTCTCTCTCTCTCTCTCTCTCTCTGACACACACACACACACACACACACACACACACACACACACTCAGTAAAAATAAGTCTATTTAAAGTTCTATATGATTTCATGACATTTAGCATGAGTGGGTCCATCCTGGTCTGCTCTTTCTGGAGGCTAGTGTAGCAGCTATGAGAAAATGACCTTCTGTTGATTTTGTTTTACATTGTCAGCATTTAAAAATCAAAGAATTTCAGTAGAGCATAATGGTATGTACCCATAATCCTAGTCCTCTGGGGTGCTGAGGTAGGAAGATTGCTAGCTTGAGCCCATACTGGGCAACTTCACCAAGACTCTGCTTCAACATAAAAAATAATGAGCTGGGGGCAATAGCTCAATGCAAAGATCCTGGGTTCAATACTCAGTAGGACCTAAAAAGAAATCAAGGCATTTCACATAACAGTGAAGCTTTCCAAGTTGTGTTGAAAATTCCAAATATCTGATACATCAACTTTCAGTTTCTTCTTTATAATGAATGCCTGGAAGTGAACCCAGCTTGTACCATTTCGGGGGAACCAGTGGTGACAAACCTATGGTTGGCATGTCACAGCAGGCTGCATATGTCACTGAAGGCTTTAAAAGGTTTTCCATCACTGAGTGGGGCATTCACTTCCCATTTTGCCAAGAACCATCTATCTTTCCCTAAGTATGTCTTATGCCTGGCTTTCCTGGTATAATTTCACATTTTATCATCTAGATCAATACTGTTCAAATTAGCATATATCAGAATTATCTCAAAGGTTTGAAAGAAACTGTGGGCCCCAGCCCAAAAGTTTCAGATTCAGTGGGCACAAAAATTTACATTTATACCAAAGCTCTGGTTGATGCTGATATTGTTGGTCTAGGGGCCTAAATCTGAAAATTGGATGTAAGGAAGTGGTTCAGTTTCCTGTACAGGTTAAATGTGTAAGATTCTGTTTAGACAGAACTAGATCCTGTCTTCCTACATAGGAGATGATAGATCCTATTTCATAGTTTAAAAAATGCAAATGAGATAATGCATATAAAATGTATATCAATATTCTTGAAGTAAGTCCTTGCTTATGGAAATTTTTATTAAATTTTTGCTGTTGTTTCTAGTATTATGACTGTTATGTCTTTTATAATATTGATTCTGAGAAGAAGATCAGATAGATTGTTTTAGAACAAAAGCGATTTTCTTTTATTGTTCATGGAATAAAAGAATAAAGTAAAAACATAGAAGAACATTACTATTCGTATGAGAGCAAAATGGATGACAAGATCTTAGGAGGAGGAGTAATGGCAGGGACATAAATACATGAAAGTTACGAAGTGTGACTATACTATACATACTTAGAAAGTATATATAGCATACTATCTGGTATGAATGAGGAAAATCATAAATTCTGTTTGGGGCCAGGATGTATCACACCCAAATGTGACTAAAGGAGACCAGAGTGCCATCTCAAAATATTCTTTTTTGGCATATTGATTATTTCAATTTGATTATTTTGAGAAACTGTAGGGAGTGGAGTAGCTTTGCAAAACTTTTGAAAAGAAAATTTACATATGTAAAATAAGTTTTCATCAGCAAAGGCATCTTTATTAAGAGAAAAGTTAATCAGAAACTTTTGTTGGCTGAGGGACTTCTATCTTCCTAACAAAGAAATTTTTTCACCATAAAATTTCTCTCCTCTCTTCCCATACTTTGGCTCCACTAGCCATACAAACCCCAAAACACTATTCTTTTCTGAAGTTTAGGATGCTTAAGCTCAAATAATCAGTTTCTTGTTTCTTTTGTAGGACTCTCCTGCACTGATATGTTCATAATTAATTTAGCTCTTCTATTTTTTTTTCAAATTGAAATCTTTATTGGTACATTACACATACACATCATGATTGCACTCCATAATGGGGATTTGTACCAGTATAAGACACAACTTAATTCTCATTTTTTCTCATAGCCTTACCCACCCTACCACCCCCCTATATACATAAAATTTGTTTCCTTTCTTTTTTGTTATAATCTCATTATTTTCCCCCCTTAATCCTATTTTACTTTGAGTATTTTCTGTTTTACAATATATAACATACAATTCTAGGACTCATTTACATCTTAATTTCTCATACCAGAGAAAAGATGCGATATTTACTTATCTGTGACCTACTTATTTCACTTATTAGGATATCCTCAGGGTATGTCCATTTAAGTATAAATGATTCAAACTTCTCATTTTTTATGGCAGAGTAATACTCCATTCTATAGAAGAACCACAGCTTGTTTATCCAGTCTTCAGTTGATGGACACTTGGGTTGTTTACAAGACTTAGCAATCACAAACTGAGCTGCTATAAATATGGGTGCACATATGTCACTGTGATATGAGTCTTTTAATTCTTTTGTGTATATACTGAAGTAGCTCTTCTATTTATCTACCGTATGTGAGTTTAATTTTCGTTCAGCCAAAAAATCTAAGAGAATAAAGAGAAGTCATTTTTCCCTTCTCTTATGATCCAAAACATTCTCCATACCTGTGAGATGGTTATAATGAAGAAGAAAACTCTATGCAGTAGCTGGCATTATCTCCATATTTCCAGTCAGAGAATCTAAGTGTTGCTCCAATCCATACAGCCAGTAGATGAAAGTAAAAAGATATTAACTCATTTCTTTCTTGCTGTAAAAATCCATATCCTTTGCTTTTGAGCCCGATGCACTTTAAACTCATGCTATTTACTATTAAACTAAGCACCCCAGTTTGTCTGGTTAGCCTCTCCTGTTTTTAGCCTTATTACAAAATCTTATTTTCTGGGAAGCCTCCTTTGGTTTCATAGTGGACACTTCATGCTTTGTATTTGTTATTAATACCTAGCACAATAAATTACTATTTATACATTTCTCTGTCTCATTAGAGTTCCTTGAGGGACAAGCAGTACATATCAGTGCTTTTATGTCTACATAGATCAATATTTTTTATTAAAACATATTTAATTCTGTAAATAATTGATGTATAGATAGGGAAATAAACAAACAGAAAATAATAACTTTGTACTGGCTAAAAATGAATGCTGAACTCACCCTGGAGGTATCATTCTGGACAGTCACAAGTCTCTACAGTGGGGCAGTGTGTGGTTCAGAGAAGACCCCAGGAGAGAAATAATGTGTTTTTATAAAAGGAGTATCCAGAAATTGAGTCCAGCTCTCAAATAATGCTTTTAAATGGAGGTTACTTCCTTTTCCAGAAGTTCCAGTTGAACTCCATCAACTTACAGGCAGTTATGGCTTATAGTTGCCAATGCTTTTGGGACCCAGAAGGAAAGAGCATCCCGTAGCTTACTGAGAGGTTCCAACAGAATCTATTGGCTTGGGCCTCTTTTGAGGATACAGAATTTGGATGAGATTAGATAATATAAAGTTCTGAATACAATGTCCATGTGAGAGCATCTTCTTTCTAGTTTCCATAGAATTCAGTAAGATCTTGGTCCTTATTTTTGCTGCCTGAAGCTAGAAAGAATAGTTTTTCCTCACTCTGGGTGTGAAGTCACCCACATAGCTCCCCTCAAGTTGTTTTGAGTGTAGCACTTTCCCAACTACTGAAGCTTCAAGTAATAGGATATTATATGTACAGTAACAACTTTGGATATCAAGAAGTTAACTCTTTAATAGTAAATCTTGACAGTAAGTGGCCGGGTGTTTAGGTACTGAGGAAATACTGAACATACTGAGCACCTTGTATGAATACACGTGCACTGGCCTTGGAAACTTGAGTGCAAGTGTGATAGAAAAATATTAGACAAGTGAAATTCCAAATGCTGTCAGTATAGTAGATTTAATTGCAGTAACAATGTCTGGCATACATAAGGGTATAGGATAAACAAATGAATACACAAAGCAATAAGCTGCTATAAGACTCTAGCTCCCATTAGCATTTTTACCAGCCATACTTGGCTGTTGTTTTAAGATATTGCATCTTGAAGTATCTCTGCTGCCTTTAATTCCTTAAACAAGACTTTAATTTCCTTTTCCTCTGAGATTTATACTGGGCTACTGGAGAGAAAATTGGGCAAGAATTGAGGAATGATTTATCAGTTTTATTAGCATTTCTCTCCATGTATCTCTTCATGAACAGGAGAATCCCCTTTTGACTTTGCAGGCATTGACAATATAATATTAATATCAATTATGAATTTAGCAGTTAAAGCCACAAAATAATGGTACAATGAATAGCTGCATGGAAACTCATATACAAGGTCACTTTTGATTTTCTACAGTAAATCATGCTCAAGCCCCATGAGCTGAATCCTAGTGACCAAAGAGCCTGGCTTATAGGCCCAACCCATGCATGGTACTAGGCTCAGTGTGACGCAACTATCTGTATCCAGTAGAACCATAAGAGTGTAAGTTCTTCTCCCAGAAGTTCTTTAATATTTTTGGATGGGCGTGTATGACCATGTTCCATTTTAGAACAGGCACACTTTGGCTATTCTCATTATCCGACCTGGGCTGGTTCACCCCTCCTTAGGCAACCTGGTGGTCCTCTGCTCCAGGAGGTCATCATATTGATGCTGAACTTAGTACGGACGTCCAATTGGCATAACATGCTGCAGCCAAGAACTCCTGGACTCAAGTGATCCTCTCACCCCAGCCTCCTGAGTAGCTAGGACTATAGGCCTGTGCCACCATGCCTGACCCTCATTATCTTTTTCTTTATAGCCTCTGAGGTTTGTAAAAAAAGAAGAAAAGAGGGCTCATGAAACATGGAGGGCATGGCAGCGATGAAGTTGTAAGCAAGGCACATTTACTTTGACTTTCAGCCTAACAAAATGGACTCCTAATGTGCCAATCTATAGAATGCTAAATTACAGACTAATTCTTTGGTCCAGAAATGAAGAAAGCAAATTAGAGCCACCATTTGTTCATACAGCTCATGCCAGTGACTGCAGTAAAGGGATGTTTTCTGATGAGACTCACTGGAAGGAAGATACTGACTTCCACTCTTGCTGTCTGCTTCTATCTTCATACCAAACATAGCAGCAAACATACCACTTTCTCAAACACTGATAAAGTCAATGATAGAGCTTCTCCTTGAGAACTACTTAATTACTGAAGAACTTTCTGTTTCACACATACAGTGGCTAATCTGGTGTCTTCATTTGACTGATACACCATTCCTTGTAGCCAGATCAGAGTTCTCTCTTTGTTCTTCTGTATATATATCCATTTATTCACCAGTGTTAATAATTTATATTTTCAGTCATTAAAAATGTTTAATACATTCAATCTGTTTGCTGAGGGACACTAAAAAAGCAGAAAAAAAATCTATGAGCATGTAATTTATAATATAAGATGTCAATTGCAATGACAGGTATAAGCTATGGGAGTGAGGAAGAGAAGCATCTACCACATATTTGAATTAGATAAATTTTAGTTTTAATAGTGGCTGCAAATTCCTCTCCTTGTACAACTAGTGTAGATCCATGTTTTTATAACTATTGCTGGAAAAGAGATGGAAACTTTTTACTTAGCATCAACCTTAGGAGCTGAGGCTGACTGGTGGATTGGTAAGATTCTCCCGCCTATGAAAGACTTAGTAGAAACCATCTGGAAGTTGATTTTGAGTATATTTCCTGCTATTTACTTGCCTTCAGGAGCTCCTTATCAATGAGCATTAGGGTGGAGTACCATCACTATATTGTTGACCAAACAATATGGTCATCGTGTTTGTTAAGAGCTTTTAAGGATGTTCTAGAAATTTCTGTGATCATCCCATAAGTCCTCAATCCTTTCTATTTCAGAAATTCATGCTGTCAGCATTCTCTTCTTGCTACTGTCAAAAATGGCAGAAGATCTAAAATTTTATTTTGTGAACTAAGAAGTCAGGCTGTCATGATTTCCTAAATGCTGCCAGAAGACTTCAAGGACAAAGATAAAAAGACTACTATTTGAAATGATAACAGTAGCCTGAGTATCAACATTTCCAGTACCATTCTCAAGTCCCTTTCTTCTATAGGAACATGCAGACATGGCCTATGATAAATTCACATGCAATGGGTTCTCCTAGAGATTCTGTTCCCTCAGTTGTGTTAACACATTGTTTAAATGGTCAGTAAGCAAAACTGTCCTGTATTATGTAAGTAGACATTATTTCCATCATCCAAAGCTGTAGTTATACAAGAATCCCTGAAAAAATAGTTCAGCATGAAGGCAGTCAGTGTCTCTGTGATGAGAGCTCTAATAGTTACCATAAAGTAGAAATTCCCACAAGCCTGGGAACTTACATAAGATGAAATCAAATCTTCTGTTCTCATCTTCTATTAACCATGCTCAACTTTTACCAGATCATCACTTTACTTTAGAAAGTCCAATTTCAACACTCCCTGGTGAAAAGCTTTGGAATTTAAAAACCTGCCTTTGAATAACTGTCCCATTTTATGCTTTCTCTTTGGGAGCAATATGAAAATGGGTTAAGTAGTACATTCATATTCCAAAACTGACATAAGCAACATCTAGTAACATTTGTTCGAATCTTAGTAATGTATGATACGTGTCAAAAGCTTGAAAGACATCAAATTTACATGAAGAATAAGTAAAAACTATTGATTTTAACCATTTTTTATAGTTTACAGATTGCAGTGGCCTAAAGGAAAATGTTTCCTGTTTTGAGAAAAATAAAGAAAATCAGTGTTTTGAGAATGAAACTGATGAAAAGACAAATGTAAGTGTTAGTATGTTTTCTTTGTTTCTATCTTTAGGGCAAAATGTCTTGTTCCCAGTGGATACTGTTTCTGTTAGTGTTCAAATGAAAGATATATGTAAGCTAATTTGGCCTGTTCACTACATTGTGTTCTGCTATTGAGCTGATAATGATTGTGAATCATTTTGGGGTAGATATGATTTTCATTTGGGATTGATATTTTGGTATGTACTTTTAAGTTGCCGATAATCACTTCAACATTTTGCAAGCTAAACATACTTCTCTTTTGAAAAGTGTTTTTATTTAATCTAGAAGTTGCTTTTTAAAATTATTTGAGATAGTTATAAACTCTTAAATGTATTCCCAGGAAAGAAGTTGTCCAATTTGCCAGTAACACTGTTTTTCTCCAAAATGGGAGAAGGAGGATGGATGTTTCTGCTGGACTCCTGCATCCTTAGAAAATAATTTAAAAAAAAATTTCCTGGCTGTCCACAAAGATATTTGTATTTTTCTTCCTGAAGATGAAATCACCAGGCCCAAGTGGGATACAAATATGCCAACTAGTCAGTCAGCTAAATTAAATAAATTAAATTAAATAACTGCTAGTACATGTCTTACAGAGATTTTGTATTTATATTTTGGAAAAACATTACTAGCCTATACTTTAAAAGCTCCATTTTAACTTATAAGAAAGTTATGAAATTTTAATCAGATCCCAAATATGAATGTGATTAACACTGCCTCGAAAATAATGATATATCATTTTACTCAAATGATTTGCAACTTTTACATTTTATTAGAGTGATATTTTTATGGATGTTTAAAAAGTAAAGGCACATTGAACACTTCATTTTTATTGATAATGAAATATTTTTACATCCAGTGTGGAACCTTTATTTGCTTTACATCTGTTGTTCTTTGAATAATGTTAAATAAAGTATTTTAGGGTTATATTACATATCTAAATAAGTCTACTGTGCAAAAGACAATGTTTAGAGATTTGATATTCCAGAATTCTGGCAGAAAATAATGACCTTTAATCAGCTCATGGAGAAAAGGAACAAAATTTTAAATGCACAGATCTTGGTGGCTAAGTAGCTTGTTGCTTGAGTGCTAATAGAGAGGAAAGTTAAATGATAGATTTTACAGGATAAATTTAATATGAAATTTACATTTTGTGTGACAGGGGAACTAGCAGAAAATATTTAAAGAGAATATAATATACTGTTTGAGAACTAAATGTGTTAGCAAAAATTGAACAGTATGAGAGAATTCAAAGAACAAAAGATCCAAGATCAGAGCCTAGGGGTTGTATCTTGACTCTACCACTGATTAGTAATGTGATTTAAGCAGGTGAAATTGTCTACCATTATTTGTAAAATGAAATAATTCCTTTTGTGATTATCCTTCAGGGGTGTAATAAATATCACCTGAAATAGATGTGAAAGATTTGACCACTAACTACTCGAGATATTGCATAAATTTGGAAACATGATTGGAGGACTAAATAACTCTCAAAAATATTTTCAATTCAAATTTTAGTTGTTTTATAATTCTAATTAAAATCATATTTTAGCCAGTCTTATGAATTATAACTGGTTGAAGGAGGTAAGTGGATTCAATCAAAATATAGCAATACATGAGCAAAGAATTTGGTCTTTTATAACAAGAGTAGAGTGAAACATGACTATAGGAAGCATAATAGAATGGGAAGGAAGTGTGTTGTAGCCATACGTCATGAACGGAAGCCCGAGAGCTCGTATCATTGTTTTTGTACACATAATCTCCAAGTGCTCTTAGAAAACTCACTTAAAGTATTTCTACTTCCATTTCCTAATCTAAAGTAACAGACTTTCATTAGATAAATTATGAGTCCTTTTAGTTTATAATGTATGTATGGAATATTGATAGAATATAGAAATTTTTTTATTTTAGAGAATCCAACATCACCCTCATATTTTTTTCAGACAGAACTGAATATTTAAACTCTAGTAAATAGCTATTCCTTTTAAATAAAAAAACATTTTGCAAAATAGCTTTATTTCTCTATATACTGGCGCTCCCTAAATCTAAAATAAAACATTTTTTTATTCATGGAATTCACCTATAAGTAGTATTCTTGATATCTATTTTAAAATGAAAAGAAGGTAAAAAATTGATGGTAAAAATAAAAAATGAAAACAAAACTTATGCATATGGAGGTGGGGAATTTTAGGGAGGAATAAGGAATGGGAAAAAATGAGAATCAAGATATACTGTGTACAGGCATAAATTTCTAATGTTAAATGTGACCATAATGTATATATAAAATGTACCAAAAAATTAAACAAGTGAAAGAAAAGTGTTCTAATTCACTAAATAGCCAAACCAACCTTGAAAAAGAAAAAGTGTGGAAGCTTCATGTCTCCCTATCAGAACATGCTGAAAAACAACAGTAATCTAGACATTTTCATAGTAACAGAAAGACAAATGTGTGCTCAGATCTATGGACCAGGGCCACAGAATCAAAGCCTCCAAATCAACTTCTGTGTATATGATCAATGATTTCCAACAGAGGTACCAAGTTTATGCAATTGGAAAAGAACGTCTGTTCAACAATTGGTGGTGAGAAAACTGGACATCCATATTCAGAAGAATGAAATTGAATCCTAATTATATCATGTATAAAAATTAACTCAAAATTTTCACTTACTATAACTATTCCCATTCTAGGTATTTGCACAAAAGAATCAAAGACATCATATTACAGTCATACAAACATACCTAGGTTTTTAGGAGCACAATTCATTGTAGCTAAATTTAAGAAACAGCTTCTGTATCCATCATTAGATAAATTGATAGAGGTAATGTGGTATTGTCTCACAATAGTGTTCTGCCATGAATAAAGGTAATGTGAGTCAATGGAAAATGGATGCACCTTGTAATTATAATCTCAAGTGAAATAAAATATACATGAGCTTAAATATCACATTATTTTTTCTTATGTGAGAAACCATAAATATGAGGAACAAATTAGAGATAGATAATAGGGAGCAGGGAGATAGAGCTTTCTCAAATGGTAAGGAGATCAGGATGTGGAGGGAGAGGGAGAAAGCAGAGGGGAAGAAGATGAAAAAATAATTAAAATGTGTTATGTACATGTACAAACTCTCTACAAGGACTGTAATAATTGTTTACTAATAAAAATAAAACAGAAAAAAGAAAAATGATTAAAGACAAATAAGATTTAAAATGACAGAACTAGAAGACAGTGGGAGAAATGTGAGGACTTTGGATTTGGGAGCGATTTCTTGGATGTGATACTACAACCACAGGCAGTGAAAGCAGACGCAAGCAGTGGGAGTTTTATCAAACTTAAAGACTTCTGTTGCTCAAAGGAAGTAAGAAAAAGAGTGAAAAGACAACAAACAGAATTGGAGAAATTATTTGCTGATCATATATCTGGAAAAAGCTCAGTAGCCCAAATATATAAAGCACTTTGCAACCAAGCAACAGAATGACCCCGCTAAAAGTACATAAAAAGTGCTCATGTAAACAGATATTCAAAGAAGATATAAAAAGGAAAATTTCTATGAAAAGAAGCTCAACACTACTCATCATAACAGAAATATCGATTAAAAAACAGGATATAATCTCATACCTGCTAGAGTAGAGTAGTCATTATCAAAAGAATAGAAAACGTGCTAGCAACAAAACGGAAAACTTGAAACCTTTATATATCATTGAAGAGAATATAAACTGATGTAGCCATTATGGAAAGCAGTACAGATGTTCTAAAAAAAATCAAAAATAGATTTACATATCTATGATTCAATGATTTTACTTCTGGGTAACAGTTTCAAAGCAGAACCTTGAAGCCATGCATGCTGTGTTCTCTGCAATGTTATTCACAATGGCCAAGGGGTAGAAGAAACCCAAATGTTCATCAACGAATGAATAAATAAATACTATAAAAATAAAAATATGTGTAATTGAATACTGTATAGTTTTTTAAAAAGAATTAAATCTTTCCTCATACTATAATATGGATAATCTTGAGGACCATCTTCTAAGAAAGTAAGTCACAAAAAAGATAAATACTTAGATTCTGTTCATTTAAAGTATTCAAAGTCTTGCAAGCAGAAGCAAACTGTAGCTTGCTTAGAATGAGATGATAGGAAGGGGAATTTTGGTTTAGGGGCCAGAGTCTCCATTTTTCCTTCTTTCCTTCCTTCTTTTCCTTTCTTCCTTCCTTTCCTCTTTTTTTCTCTTATTCTTCACCCTCTTCTCATTCTCCTGCTCCTTCCCCTCTCTTTCTCTCTGCACTTTTTGGTGTGCTGATACTCAAATCCAAGGACATTCTATTACTGAGCATATCTTCACTCCTTTTCATTTTTTTATCTTCACACAACGTGTTGTTATACTGCCCAGAGGTGACTGAACTTGAGCTCTTTGTCTCTCGGCTTCTTTCTCTACAGACACACTACCATGCCAGGCTATAGAGTTCTGTTTTTTTAAGATCAAGATGAAAATGTTTTACAGGTCATTTGTACAATAGTGTAAATATACATAACATTATCAAATGCTACATTTAAAAATTGTTGAGGCTGTAACCACAGTGTTCTATGATTTTTACTATAATAAGAATAATGAATGATGAGTCTGAGCCAATCTTCCTGGAGCACCATTTTTAAATTATCATAGAGAGAGAGGATTAAAAATAATATTAATGGTAATCCAGAAGGATGATTCTTAGTTTTATATTTTCTTTACTGCACCTTGCCAGAGGGAAATCTCTAATTTATTGGAAAGTTTCTATTATAGGGATATTTACCACTTTCCAAGGTAGCTCTTTATTCCTGGGCAAGTTTTAATGTTGTTCTTTTTTATAAAACTCATAATATTGAAAGCTCATTAGCATTGAGTATATTGTTTCCTATACTACACTGCAAGCATTTTGAAGCTCTTTCACTGTCCTTTATTTTTATTGTTTTAAAATTATATTCTTTGTGACTGCTTACTAATTTTATAAAATATAATGTATTTATCACATCCATTCTTATTATCCTTCCTTGTATTTTTCCCCTCCTTTGTTTGGGTATATTTTTTAATTGTTTGATATCAGTGAAACATAGTGGGAAACTTCTCTCTGGATCTAATGGGAGAATGATCTTTTATTTTTAAGAAAGTACTATTTGTTCATCCTGGCTAATTACACTTACTAATTTAAAACCTAGAATGCCTTTACTCTTGTTTCCAAGTTGGTGAGGACATGTGCTTTATCTTTGAGTATTTTGTAGTTAATGTTCTGCTTCTTAAATATCAGTGACTGTATGGTCTGCACCACCAGTACAAGAGATCAGGTTTAATGTCATCAACTCTCATATTCATAAACTGTTTTAGTTTAATAATAAAATATCAATGTATGCATTTACTGTATGTCACCCACAGCCAAGCAATCTCAGAAATGAGATTTCATTCATTTAATATATCTGCATTTAGAATCTTTTTAAAATATGCAATACTTAGAGAAGAACATTGAAATTTAAGGTATTTACTGCTTGAATCAATGAATTCAGTGTTTTAACAAAATATACCATATCACTGTGATAATCAAAATAAGATCAGAGTTGGAATGAGATGATCATGGATTACACTGTCTCACTTGTTAGATCAATAGATTTTCTACTGCCTTACCAACTCAAAAACTATATAAATTTGCATAAATCAATACTTATGAGTCTCACTTTTACTTATAAATTTATTTTTAATTCCATAATTTAAATAATTAGTGATATGTATGTGAAGTTCTTGCTTAATACAAAATTAATGTGCATTTATAAACTATATATCTGATGAGGGGTTAATATTGAAAGTTTGAAAATAACTCAATAGTGGAAATACAAATAACCCATTAGAAAAAGACTTGAATAGATATTTCTCCAGAGGAGATATAATAATAGCCAATAGGTATACAAAAATGTACTCAATGTCATGAAACATCAAGAAAATGAAAATCAAAATTACTATGAAACAGCACCTCATATTTAAAAAATTTTTTTATTGAAATCTTTATTGGTACATTACATATACGCATCATGACTGCACTCCATAACGGGGATTTGTACCAGTATAAGCCACAACTTAATTCTCATTTTTTCCCATAGCCCTACCACCCTCCTGTATACATATAACTTGTTTCCTTTCTTTTATGTTACTATCTCATTATTTTTCCCCCTTCACTCTATTTCACTTTCAGTATTTTCTATCTCACAATATATAACATACAATTCTGGGATTCATTTACATCTGAATTTTCTCATACCAGAGAAAAGGTGCGATATGTACCTATCTGTGACCTATTTATTTCACTTATGAGGATATCCTCAAGGTATGTCCATTTAAGTATAAATGATTCAAACCTATCATTTTTTATGGCAGAGTAATACTCCATTCTGTAGAAGAACCACAGCTTTTTTAAGTCTCCAGTTGATGGACACTTGGGTTGTTTCCAAGATGTAGCAATCACCAACTGAGTTGCTATAAACATGGGTGCACATATGTCACTGTGATATAGCACCGTTGCATCCACCGCCGGGGTTGGAGCTTGCTGGCCTCCAGGCCCACGCCGGAAGAGTGCCCAGGGACTGAGTTTAGCAGTGGGTGGCTTTGGAGGCAGCGTCTGGCACCATTATCACCTCATATTTTTTAATATGGCTCAGATAGTGATTATTTAAAAAGTCAAAATATAGTTAAGTGTGGTGTGGTATAATAGGAACACATATGCACTGTTAGAAATTTAGGTTAGTACAACTAATATAGAAAATAAAATAGAGGTTTCAAAATAAATTTTAAACAAAATTATCTTATGACCTAGTAGTTGCTTTTGGGGGGAATATAGCCAAAGGAAATGGAGATATGTATACTGTCATATTCACTGCATCATTTTTCATCATAGCTAAGATATGGAAACATTCCTAGTGCCTCTTGACATATGAATGAATAAAGAGACTTGTAAATATATGCAATACAATATTATTCATCCTTAAAAAAATGAGTCTTTTCCTTTTACCACAAGGTGGACTGGCCTGTAGGACATTATGTTATGTGAAATAAGCTATTCAGAGAAAAAAAGCTCATGATCTGGAATGTAAAGGAAAATAATTACATATGCACTTATAGAGAATTCAACAGTGGTTATCAGGAGGTAAGGAGGGATGGAAAAGAAATGAAGAGATGTAGGTCAGAGAATATAAGAGAGTAGACATGGATGATGAATAAGTCTACTAAGTGAATGTAAAATATAAAAAAAGACTCTAGGTAATAAAACTGTAGCAATAAAGGATGCATGCCCAAATGAATATATTTTAGCTGCTTCTGAAGAAAAGCAAACTAATAAATGAACACAGTAAGGTGATGACTATGTGAACTTCACCATAGTAATCATTCTGCTATCTGCATGTATGCCATAGCACCATAATGGGAGCCAGGGAGATGGTGCTTTTGCAAAAAGGAAGGAGACCAGGAGACAGAGGGAAGAGTAAGGGAGAGGAGGAGACCAAAAAGAATTAAAAGTGTTAATGTGCATGCAGTAATTCCCTGTGAGAGATTTAATCATTATGTATTGCAAACATGTACCAATTAAAGACAAAAATTCTAGGGGCTGGGGATTTAGTTCAGTGGTTCTTGTGCCTGCCTTACAAGTACAAGGGCCCAAGTTCTATCCTCGGTAACCACAAACAACAATGCTGGGCATGGAGACTCATGCCCACTAGCAATCAGTACCACACACCACAGTGCCAAGTATAGTGACTCATGCCTGTAATCCCAGTACTTGGGAGGCAGAGGCAGGAGGATTGCTGTGAGTTCAAGGCTGAGCTCAGGGCCAGCCTGAACTACAAAAGTGAGACCCTGTCTCAAAAAAATATTTTTTTTAGAAAATTTATTTTTAAGACATTAATGTAAAAACAATGAAATATATTTAAATAAGTTTAAGGTTAATCTGAAAATATTGTTTATTTTATAAATTTATCATACTATTATTAATGTAAGTTACTTGTATAGATGCTAAGCTTTAAAGAAATCATAAATTAAAAACTTTATAAATGGAAACTCATTTTGGGATTACTTTTTAATTAATTAATTAATTGTGGTACGGGTATGCAGGCATGCTATCCCTGAGCTGTGTCTCTGGTCTTTTGTCCTTACTTTAAAAGAAAGTTTCCCTATGATGTGTTTAATTAATTAATTAATTAATTTTTTTTAGGCTTTTTTGAGACAGGGTCTCGCTTTGTGGTTCAGGCTTGTCCTGAGCTCAGCCTCAAACTCACATCACAGCAATCCTCCTGCCTCTGCCTCCCGAGGGCTGGGATTACAGGTGTGAGCCACCACGCCCGGCACTGTGGTATGTGATACTGGTTGCTGCTGGGTGTGAGTCTCCATGCCCAGTACAGTATGTGGTTACCGGGGATCGAACCCGGGTCCTTGCGCTTGCAAGACAGGCGCTGGAACCACTGAGCTAAATCCCCAGCCCTTATTAATTTATTAAAAAAAGTATTTAGCCTCTGTTGTGCTCTACACACAGTATTTAGCCTCTGTTGTGCTTGTCCACAGCTGTGGACAAAACAGACAAGGTTCTTTCCTCATGAGTAAACTTCACATGGGGTAGATGGTATGAAAGAAAGGAAAGTCATTGCAAATAGTGATCATTGCTGTTAAGAAAATCAACCAGGGTCTTGTAGTGGAGATAGAAAAAAATCTAAATTAACTAAAGGGATCAGTTTGAGGAGGGTCTTAATGAGATGATAACATCCAGGTAGATATTCGAATAATTAAAAGGAAGTAGTAGTATGAAGACATGGGGGGGCAGTTCTTGGCAGAAGGAACAACAGTTTTTATATCCTGAAGGAAGAATCAACGTGGAATACAGTGTTTTGAGGAACAAATCAAAGGCCATAATAGGCTGGTGATTAGAGTATGTGAACGTGAAGTATGGGATGGATATTTAACAGTATTGCTGAGAGTATTTACACTGTAGACAAAATTGCATTCCATACCATAGAATTTGTTAGATTTGTAGGTTGCACACAATTATTTGGATTTTTGGAATCTCTTTAACTCAATTGTATAACGCTAGTAAAAATTGAATCTCATAAGAAATGTACTTACTGTTTAGCAAAGTTTATATACGCATGCAGTTTGTTAGGAGAATATACTTTTATTGGATTTTTAAAATCGTGTCCTTCTTGCCACTTATAATTATCCCAATTTCAAACTTTCATAGGCTATTTAATTTTGAGGATTCTGACTGGTAGGGCTACACTGTGATTAATGAATTATTATCTGATTCATATATATAAGCAAAATTGGCATGCAACTCATGTCCATGCAAATAAAAGTTGTAGCAAGGAAGTAGGTTAGAAGTTAAAATTTCTTGATATTTTATTAGTTCCATCAAATTTTGCTTATGAATTTTCATATATATTTTAAAAAATTCTCATATAACTTGCACAGTCTTGTAGACCTATGCTTTTTCATGAATTATTTTCGGAACACAATAGCGTGCTGATTTTTTTTTTTTTTTTTTTTTTTGGCATAAGAGAAGCTCTGAAAAAGTCAGTCCTTTTCCAGTTGATCCTAATTTCCTACTTGCCTTTAGAGAGTTCTGAAATGAGGGCAGGCATTTTGCCATGACCTGCCTGCAGTCTACTTTTCTGAGCTAACAAGCTTTGCAGATGTCATTCATGTGCCTGCTGTCTTGGGTATATGGGACCCAGACATGGGTGTGGGGGTCCCACTGGGAGGGTTTCTTGTTTTTTCCTTGGAGCTAATCTTTCAAATGGACTCCATTCCTTCTGGGGCTGCCGCCAAGACTCATAAGCTAGAAAAGGCTTCAGTGGAGAAGCCCTGAAGTACACTCATATTTTTAGGGAGTTTCTTTTTTTTTTGTTACAATCTGCTGAAGTTAGGCTAAGTTTGGCTAGAAAAGGGCTTTGGGTCTGTCTGTGTCATAATCTTTCTTATTTTGGATAAAAGTTTACTTAATAATTTACTGATATTATTAATAAAATGCCAATATTTATTACTATTAATCTATTACAGGGACAAATACTTCCTTTGAACAATGTCCTGTTGGCACACTTAAGCTGAAATTGCCTTTCTCAATTATACATGATTGCTCTGTGCCATGCAAGGGATTGTAAGTTTAAATATAATATAGAGTTTTAAAAATGTTGTTATTAAATGCGCGGTTACCATGGTGAGTGCCAAACATATTACGTCTATCCTCAAGTGGCTTAGATGCTAGGACATTAAATGTAGGCTATATTTTGGCCAGGGATATAGCTCAGTGTTTCTGGGGCCTGTCTTGCAAGCGCAAGGACCCGGGTTCAATCTCTGGTAACCACATAACAATACTGGGTGTGCAGACTCACCCCAGCAGCAACCAGTACCACATACCACAGTGCCAGGCGTGGTGGCTCATGCCTATAATCCTAGCACGGGGGGGGGGGCAGAGGCAGGAGGATTGCTGTGATATGAGTTTGAGGCTGAGCTCAGGGTCAGCCTGAACCACAAAGCGAGACCGTGTCTCAATTAAAAAAAAAAATATATATATATATACACATATATATATGTATATATATATGCTATATTTCATTTCTAGATAATTTTTCCTTACTGAAAATGAAAGTAATGCCTTTAAACAGTTAAGCTTCAGCCTTGATGGAAGTAATTTATAACAGTAATTTTTCCAATATGAAACTTCCAATGGTAGGTTTTTACTAAAAATCAGTGTATTCCTGGCATGATATTAGCTTTCAGGAATATCAAGTAAAGCAGTTTACAGGCTGTAACTTTATATCTTGCCAAACACTTCTTGTGAAATCATAGGCCGAATTGAACTCTATGTCTGTAAGAAAAAGAAATGCTTTTAGTTGATGCCTTGTTAATTTTAAAAATAAAGTAATGTATCCCTTGAGGCAGAGGAATGGGTTATCTTCTATCATCTTTATATCTGAAGAAAATCAATGGAAGGTATGAAAGTATGCTTTAAAGTGCTGTGTACATGCTAACATCTAAATATACAAGTAATCACTTATAATGTACACAAACTCATGAGTCTGGAACATGCATATGACTTATTTGTACTCAATATTATAACAATAATCCTTTTTTTTACCATGCAGAGGTTGAATAGTTTGTGAAATGCCTGCTCCAAAGTCCTTTTATTTAATGAAATCCCATTGGGTGTGTTTATTAAGCTGATTGTAGAAAGGTGTAAGATGTTGTTGCTTCATTTTTTTTCAAGTAAAATAGAGTACTTTGGCTTATTTTTCTACAACTTCTAGCTCACTCCTAAAGTAGCTCAGGGCTGTTCCCCATCAAGCTTTCTTGACTACTCCATTCTGGGCTAAATGCCTCTATGTTAATGGTTCAAAACACCCTAAGTGCTTTACTGTTAGTAACTGTAGCTTTTTATTTGCTTGTGAGCAGGAATTCTGCTCATTTTTGCTTACACTTTTGTCTTCATTTAAGTAGATTCTTGAGTATTTTTGCTGAATAAATAAGATACCCGATGAGGCAAAGGAAAGTCAGAGCTGTGGATGTTACAGGCATTAATCACTCGTGAATCCTCCCTCTGCACACGTGCCAGACAAGTGACTTCGCGGCGTGGCACGAGCTGGGCCGCAGTAGGTGTTTCTCTTTTTCTTTGCATAGGCCCATCTAATTTATGAAATGCTTTCATCTGCCATGGGCCAGGATCAAGAGCATGATCAGGCCCCTCTGCCAATTCTCCTCCATCTGAACTTCTTCCTCCTCAGGAAGTTGCAATGCAGTTCCAAAGATACTTTTCAGGATACCTTGTGAAAATATTTATCTTACTTTGCTATCCAGTTTGCTCTCTTTCTCTCCCTAACCTCTGTCTATCCTGAACATAATTAAAAAAGCCTGGACTTGCAATTAAGACACATGTGTGTAGCACAGAAGGTTACTGGGTTTTTAAGAAATCACATAAACTTCTTAAGGTTGCAAGGATGTCGCTAGTGCTTTTTGAACTTTAAAATGCTATAGGGATAGGAAGCCTTATTTTGAAAATGAACAGGGCACTTAGACCATGAATGTTTTAGATGCTTTGAAGGTATCAAGGACATTCTCTGACACTTGTGACTGCACAAGCCATGATAGTTTATGCAGCCCGAGATAAGCTGGAGTTAAATTAATGATGGCAATGAGTAATGAAGCAGAGGTGAATGTGTGAGGTGTGCTTCTTTAACCTTTTTCTAATACTGAGCCAGAAGATGGCTTTCTGATGGGATCTCAATATGGATTTTGTTTGTATTGTTTACTTAGACCATTTTCTAACGTTTTAAATTTTTATTTATTTATTGTTTTTTGAGACAGAGTCTCACTTTGTAGTTCAGGCTGGCCCTGAGCTCACTATGTAGCGCAGGCAAGCCTCGAACTCATAGCAATCCTCCTGCCTCTGCCTCCTGAGTGCTGGGAGAACAGGCATGAGCCACCACACCTGGCTAAAGTTTCTTTTTTTCTTTCTTTTTTTTAATACAGTGCCTGTAGGATAATAGTTCAGAGGAAATTATTTTTTAACTATAATTTTAAAACTGCTTTGAAAGATTTTACATCAACTTAAACTTTAGAAGCCTCTTCCCTTTTATTTCTCAACACAAATCCGATTTGCTCTGAGCTTTAAAAATAATCTTTAGAAAGAGTGCTCTCATTTTGGTAAAATAATGATATGTCAGTTTCTGAGACATTCATCTATTTAGCAATCAGGAGGTTATTGAGGTTTGAACTTGAATAATTCATGAAAGGTACAAAGATGAGTATTATCATTCCATCTTTTTAAAAATTGCTTATTTATAGGAAAAATGCTGTTTGTTTTAAAAAGAGGTTGACACTGAGTGGTGGGGTGGGAAATAGTCCTGCCAGTGTCTTGAAGCAGTAAATGAAATGTATGAGTCCATAGGTTTGTATTGCTTCTGGATGACATTGGTCCACATGGCTACACCATTTCTTCCTAGTTCCTTTCTTATTGCTAGGTAGTACTTCCACCCCTTCTCTCCTTCTCTTTCCTCCCTCCCCCCTCTTCTTGCTGAGCTGTGGTGTCTCTCTACCTGTCTGTGTCCTTCTCTTTCTGCCTATGTATCCGAGATGATGGGAAAAAAAGGTCTATTATTATCTAGAGTGCTGCTTGTCAGTCACCTCAAAGGCAGTCTGCAGCAGCTTCCCTGGAAGAAAGGGAGGGACTTGGGGGAGGGGGAGGACTAATCATTTGGCTGTTAAAACGCTGCAGAAGGGAACACGGAACTCAGCCCACATAATAAGTGCCTGCAGACAGCCAACAAGGAGGGAAAAGTTTAGGAAAGGACTCCTTTTTCTGTCTCAAAATTGGAACTTTTGTAAACACGTCGAAGCCTCCTCCCACCCCAGGTTTATATTTCTTTGTTTAAATACTTAGGTTGTCCATTCAAGTATGTCATAGACCACACAAATAGCTACACCACACATTTTACCATTTTTCAAGTTAAGCCTCCAAATCCGCAGTCTTTTATGTCCCTGGCCAGATTTCCTTTATCCAGCTGTTAGTCATTTGTAAGAAGCTGCCCTTGTAATTGCAGCTGAGTTCAGATGTGATGTATGCGGCACTGCATGCACCTTCGCTTTTCACTCCTGTCTCTCTAGTCATTTACGCGCCCGGGAATCATGCTTCTAATAAATAGCTTTTTATTACCAAAAGCCGCTGTTTTGGCAGAGGAACGACAGCCCTTTGATAGATGGGCCGGGTAGTTTTTTTGTGTTGTGCTTACTCAGAGTTGTTAGGAAAGACGAAGGCAGCAAACGGGGGACTTTGGCAAAGGCAATTTTATGAGTATACTGAAACAGCAGATCAGAATTCAGAAACAAGAGCGAGGGCTGAAATGTGATTCTCCGGCGCTCCGGGTAGCACTCATCTGCGCGAACGAACTCGCGGGCGCTCGCGGGAGCCTCGCTAGGAGCACGGAATCCGATCAAAGACCATGCAGCCGCGGAGCCCAGCGAGCCACCGAGAAGTTTTGCCGGAGCCGATTTCTAGGGGATTTTCCGGCGCCTAGGAGAACCCTGCCTGCCTCGAGCTGTATGGAGGAGGGCTCGAGTTTCCCACGAGGGGCCCCCTGGAAAAGCCGTCTCGTGCAGAATCCAGGCTCGGCTGCGCTCGCTGTGCTATTTATCAAAAGGCTCTTTCTCACCTTTGCTGATTTGCTGGTGTGATTTCCATGCACTGAGTCCTGTGTAGGGATCCAGGATGGACTGCCTGTGCATTGTCACCACAAAGGTAGGGTAGGAAGCAGGGCTGCTATTGTGTGCAGCATTTTCCTTTTATTATTCCGGTCCTGTAATTAGACGGCTCGAGTAGGTGCTGCCAGTTCATGAGATAAAAGGATCAGTGTAATTTGCTTTGCTGGGCATTTTGTTCCCTAAGAGGGCTTGAGGGTCGGTCTTTCTGTGATTTCAACTTCTTAAAGTGCTATTGTGTGTTTGTGCAAATGAAAGAATTTGCCTTTGGGTTTTTTGGGGATGCGTGTGTGGCAGGATATGCTATCGTATCTATTCATAGGTTATAATTGAAATATCTATAGTAGTATAACACACATCATTTTAACATACTGTATCGGGGTAGCCTTTGAGTGTGATAATTAGCTGTTCATAAAACCATGTCTTCTATGTTTGAAGAAGCCAATCAGCTTTACTGTGGCTTGACATATTGTTCCTGATTGGAGAATTCTGATATTCTGCATTTTACTTATTTTTTTAAAAAAGAGAAAAAAATCTTTAGGCCCAATGTAAAACAAATTAACAAATTTAATGTTTAATAGTCTCCCTGTATTGATTAGAAGCAAATGAATATTTACAAAATCAGAAAAAGAAATAAAAGTGACAATGGAATAAAGTAGTTTTTATGAGGTTGCTTTGTAGAAAATAAAATTGTCAATATTTTATTTTACAATCAGTTCTAAATAGAACTTTTAAATTTCATAACACTCTGAATAGAATTACTATTATTTTTAGAGTAAAACTAACTAAAAGAGACTCATTAGCTCCTTTTTCATTTTGCATACAAGCATATAATGAGTTAATTTGAGTCGTATCTTATAGTATCTCACATTGATTGGACATCCACTTAACATGACAAAATCAATAGCTTAGTGCATGAGACTCAGGAAGTGGAGGTTTCAAACTGTGATCTCTTTTTACCACTGAAGAAAAGATTATTTAATTTTGAAGCCACAAAGTTCCCCATCATGTTAAGTACTTTGCTTTTAGAAATTGAAATTCTGAACTATCTGACTGAATATATTTTCAAAGAATCTAGAATCATATGATAGTTTTGATGTTAGTGGACTTAACAGCTAGACACTTCTAGTTGGACTGGTTGATAGGCTTCTAAATTACAAGATAACATTATTTTTGTGTAAAACAAAAATCTTAGTACTTTGCCCAGTAAATTCTATAAATAAAAATACAAGATAAAAATTTTAAAAGGTAAGTGGAAAAGACATGTCCTTATGTAAACTAGGGAAGAAAATGTTTTCTTACTTATGTTTCATTTTTTCTTGAAGTGTTAGATTTGGTGTTGATTTCTTAGAAGAATGCTATCAAATCTAACTTACATATGTTTTGTAATTATTTTGAAATCATAATTTCAGATGCTGTAAAATATGAGTACTTTTAAAAAGTTCTAAAACTTATTAATTAGAACTCAAAACTGGAAGTCTTTTGTAGTAAGCAAATTAAATCAACCCTGAGATCAAATTGCCTTCACTCTGGATAACAATCTAAATGTCTTTTGTATTCGCTTATCTAATTTTGCCTACTATTGGTACAGGTAAAAGGTAAGATATTACTTTGCTTTAAATTCTATATCAGAGGAAAAGGTCATTCTAGTATTTTGATTTGTCATATAGATTATACCATTCAATAGGACAAACACTCTTAAGAAACTTCATGAATTTTCTATGTTAATTACATTCACAAATATTTCTAGAATGTCATTTATACCATCTTGAAAAATATATTTACCAAAAAGTTATACTATAGTGTTTCCACAATAAATAAGCATGATAGACTCACAAATAAGACTTCCTGGAGGACTTCAGCCTGCAAGTGGGATCCATTTATCTGATCATCTCTGATACTTTATTACCCCTGAGTTCCCACATACCCAGGATGTTCTTACTTCTTTTTCCTGGGACTCTTTGACATGAAACTTGAAACAAGTTGGAATTTTTAATTCTGTCTCTTTTCCACTCCATCGTCTTCTTCTCCAGCAGTAAGTTCACCTCTGGAAGTTCTAGCTGACCTACTTCTTTCTGTGAAAGTTTTATTGGTGACTGAGTTTGTCAGCTGTCCTG
The DNA here is from genome assembly GCA_004026965.1 of Petromus typicus. Lineage (NCBI taxonomy): Eukaryota > Metazoa > Chordata > Mammalia > Rodentia > Petromuridae > Petromus > Petromus typicus. The sequence goes on along the minus strand of PVIR01018851.1, from coordinate 5,915 downwards.
ATCTGTCCTAGACTCCACTTCATCTTGGCACATCTCAATTCAACTTCCACTGAAATTTCTAGGGGCAGCGAAACATGAATGCTTTCATTGGTGAAACATCTTGATCCCTGCCTTCCCATGAAAGGCATTTACTACTGTTTCCTTAGCTCTTCCTAGACTTTGTGTTCTCTGAGTTCTCATTCCTCTTTATTATATATACTGTAGAAGTAAATTCCTCTTCATGTATTTATTTCACATTCTTAAGAATAAATGCTAAAAGATTAATGAGAAAAGATTATGAAATATTGAGAAATACCACTGTATAATGGCAATAAAAGGACATATTATTTATTTTAAATTAATATAGATTTGACTTAAGCTCGTGTGTCTGACTTATTTCACTGAACCATATGGAGTCCTTTTTTGAACTTGGGCCCACCGTGAAGTTCAGACAGTGACATTCAGTGTTGGGTCAGAACCACGAAGGAGGACAGAAACCAGGGACAGTTACTCCCTGTATACAGAGTGAAGGGCTCTTCTGGACTAAATTTAATGAAATAAAAGCCATCCACAGCATTTTCCTTTTATTTATGGAGAGCTCTCAAGCATCATATGCAATAGTATTTAGAATTTTAAAATAAGAATAGTAAAATATGAAACTGAAAAATCAAAATAAATCCGTATTCTATGAGTGGGCAACCAGAGGTATATAGATGTTACTCCATTTCTCTATAAAACATGAGTACATTTTTATTATTATATCTTTCAGTTACTTCATTTAAAATTTTCAATGTAATATTTTTCTGAAGTATATTATCTTTGCAAATAAAGTTATCCTGGCTCATTAAGGATCTCCAAAAGTTGTAACAGGTTAATTATGCATTGCTATAATTCCATATGTCTACTAGTCATACTTGTAGATGTTTTTAAAAGCTTAGAACAATAATCTACAAATAAAACTGTAATATGTTTGTTAAATAACTACAATAATTTACTCGTAAAGAAATGATGGCAGTATTGACTTTTCATATGTTAACAGGTTAATGTACATAATAAAATTCAAATAGCAGATGAAAAGTAGAAGAGGCAACATTAAGGAAGTTTTTATTGATGTTTTAAACACTACATTTGTTCTGTAAATGTAAATTTTACTCTTTGTGTTGGTCAACTCATCCTCTTTTATAAGAGTTAAAGACACTTAGAATTTATGAAAAGAAATGCAAGTTTTTGCTGGACATGTTAAAGATATTTTTATCAAGGCTAGCATGTATCATTATGAAAATCTTAATAGAAAATAATGACATGTTGTCTCCATGGAAATGGGCTCACACTAGAAATATTTACAACTGTAGTTTTTTAGGAAGCTAACATAATTTTCATCTTTTACTATGACTTTGTGTCAAGAAAATAAAATGAATCACCAAGACAACAAATGCTTTCTGAGTGATCCCATATTCATAGACAAAGCTGTTTATTCACGCAGACATATAGTTGGATCTTCTCCCAGAGTAGAAGCAATATATATGTGCACTCATTTTAGTCATCTAACAAGTTTTATTGAATGCTTCCTATGTGATTGACATACTAGAAGTCATGAGATATAATAAGCAATCCATTCCAATGCAACTTTTAATCTAATGGGGAAAATACCAACCATAGAAATAGCAGTGACATGTGAAGAGGAGATGAATGAAGGAAGGGTAGTGCGGTGATGTGCATGGGAAGACATGAAGAATCTAATGGGTTTGGTTGCAGGACAGGAAGAGGTAAATGTGAGACAAGACTTCTAAGGAAGCAGCAATTAATCTGATTTGGAAAATGGGGACCAGAACAGCATAATAAAATTTCTAGGTAAAGTCCTGGAGAGTTTGAGAGAATATGACTATGAGTTGGATATTTGAAGAATGAGTTTAATGTAGTTGAGATATAAGGTGTCTGAAATAATAACAAGTTTCAAAAGATGTGCAGATTGGAATTGGCCCAGTCATAAATATCAAGGCATTGATTTTTTTTTTTTTTTTTTTTGAGACAGGGTCTCGCTTTGTAGTAGTTCAGGCTGGCTCTCAGCTCAGCCTCATACTCACAGCAATCCTCTTGCCTCTGCTTCCTGACTGCTGGTATTACAGGCATGAGCCACCACACCCAGCTCTGTGGTATGTGATACTGATTCCTGCAGCATGAGTCACCACATCTGACATTGTTGTATGTGGTTACTGAGGACAGAACTGGAGACTTTGCACTTGCAAGACAGGCACTGGAACCTCTGAACTAAATCCCTGCCCTGATACTTGTATTACTTTAAGGGAAACTTATTTTTTTTATATATTATCAACACTAGTTCCAAATCCATTAGCCTAGATTTTCTTTCATATCATTCCTCCGATTTGAGTTCCCTCTTGGTTTCTGACACATTCCCCTTTGCCATCTTTATAGCTTTTCATTAACTATAATAGTTCCCACTTTTACTAGTTGTGAGCTTCTCTAAACTATACTTATTTTATCCATACATAGGCACTTACCTCCGGTGTTGTTTTGAAGGTACTATGAGATAAGAAATACTAAGTGCATAGCATGTTACTTTGTACAGGATAGGTATACTGTTCCTTGTTGGGGGTTTAAAAGTTAATATCTTTCTTATTCTGATGTCCTTTTCAAGTTCTGCCAAGACACAAATACTGCCGTCTCTTATTTGAAGCAAGTGTCTGCTAAGCGTTATGTTCTTAAACGAATTGGAATGGGGTGGGGGTGGGGCTGATAAGCTAGAGAGGATATATTGATTTTGTATGGAAAGGGAGAAAAACAGTAGTAGGGAAAATTTAGCATAATCCGATCTTTTTATGTAGTGAACTGGGGGAAAGATCTAATGTGAAGAGAAATCATGATGATCTTAATAACCTGGGGATAACTGTTTTAATAGCATATGACACTTTGTGATATCAATGGAATTACTTTGAAGCTTCACTCTTGTGTTCTAATGTCTCTTAGGACATTAGAGGATCAGCTTAATACACAAACTGAAATGAGCCACATTCACACGGAAGCCCCGGTAGCACATCACTTATGCTGAGCAGCTGTCCAAATTCTCACCACATTCTACAGTTTTCCCTTGAGTTAGAATCTGAATTTCTCTCATCTTCCACCACTCTGTCTTCTGTTTTAAATTTTTAACAATCTTAGAAGAGTGTGAATAAGAGCATGTTTAAAATCTGCTATCTTCTCTGTCCTTCATTAAACTAATGAACATATTGGCCTCACTGGCTCCCTCTGTTCTTCAGAAGTGTTAACCACGCACGTGCTTTGAGAACTTTCTCTTACTGTGCTTCTGTCTCGATAACTTTTGTCCCCCTCTCTAAATCCTACTCTTCTCTCCAGTGCCACTTTGCCTCTCCATTTCCTAAAAGGCTAAGTGTATTCTTTGTTTATACTCTCATGTTAGCCTATATTTCCACTTTGAGCAATTTACAATTGCACAACTGTTTTCTTTGTGTCTCTCTCTTCATCTAACAGAACCTTCATGAGAGAAGGGATCATGTCTATTTTTTCTTATTTTTGTATATATAATATTAGGTATATTAAAGGAACTTCATGAAATTTATTAATTTAGTCTTTAAACAACCCAAAGGAAGTGAGATCCTCAATATCTTAAAGATGAACAACATTTACACAACTCACAAGTTTTGTGTTGGAGATTGAAATTCAGGTCCTTATGATTCTCACGTCAATAGTCCTACCCCCTTTCATTGTCTTTTGTTTGAAGAATATCAAGGTTATTTCTAGTTAAAACATACTGCTGAACTGTATTTTTGGATTTTCCCTCTCAACCTAAACATCAAATTAAATAAAAATAATATACCCACATACTGTTTAATTAAAATTGCTCAAATTAATTTTAGATTTGTAGTTCTGGGCACATATGTATAGCTTACCAAGGTAAAATTTTAGAAGTGAAATTTTAATCTATGCATCACACTCATCATTTGTTAATATAGCTATGGAACTGGGTGTTTATATAAACCTGTGGACCGGAATAAAATTTCAGAACAATCTCGATTGGTTCTGTAGGTAAAAGTCACTTGTGTTGTGAAATGCTATAAATGTGAAAGGATTGTCCTTGGTAAGGCCTTTGAAAGTAAACTGTTTTATGAGACAAATGCAAATTTGCAGAGGAACTAAGTGCAAATAAAAATTTGCAAGTCAGAAAACATTTAAAAATTTATTTTTTCTCAAAATTTAAATAAACCATATAATTCTCTTTGTAAATTACAAAAAATGATCACTTTTTTCATTATTTATCTGAATGGTTGCAGATAAGCTTTTCTTAGAGTAGATTATTGCTCTATGAGAGAAGGATTATAGCTGCCTGAGAGACCTGTCTCATTGCATTTATGTATATTTCACCAAAGGCAATTTGAAAATGTATGCTAGATCAAAATTCAAAAACTGTAGTCTTTCTGTTTATTATACTAATAATCTGAAATCAGTTCAGTTTATTCTGAGTCAGTCTTATTTTCTTAAGGTTGAAATGAGAGTGATAATATGAGCTTTCTTGTACTTGAGTTATTTGGACAGAAATAGATTAATTTATATACTTGAAAAATAAAAAAAAATTCTGTTTATATTGAAAGGATAGAAGTAACTATTGGAAAGAAGAAATTCTAGTATAAGCTTTTGTTACCACCAGCATTACTGTATGGTGGGAAGAGAAGAACTATGTCTGTATGTGCTGACTTTACACTAATAGGCCTGAGATAGCTGAGGTCCTTCAGAGAACTGAGTTTAGGACAGTTGAATTATAATTGTCATCTACCACTGTGTTAGAACAGCATAGTATTTGTAGGCATGTCATTGGTCAGATCACTATGGAGTCCTAGCTCTATCAGTTGCAAGGTTTTAGTACTTCAGAAGATTATTATGAGAGGGCCAGCAATTTAGCTCAGTGGTTCCGTCGCCTGCCTGGAAAGTGCAAGGTCCCTGCTTCCTTCCCTGGTAACCACATACAACAATGCTGGGTGTGGTGACACCAGCAATCAGGACCACATACCACAGTACAGGGCGTAGTGGCTCACACCTGTAATTCTAGAATTTAGGTGGCAGAGACAGGAGGATCAGCATGAGTTTGAGGCTGAGTTCAGACCACCCTAAGCTACAAAGCGGGATCCTGTCTCAAAAACAAAACAAAACAAAACAAACAAAAAAACCCAGTTGTTATGAGAATTAAGTGTATTATTACACTAAATACATTTAATGTATTACTTCTGCATATATTTACTGTGGACCAACTATGTGCCAGGCATTGCTTTGTACAGTAGGAAATGGAAGTGTGAGTGAAATGAGACCAGGCCCCTGATCATAGAACTTAAGAGTGTAAAGACACAGGTTGTTAATAGACACACAAAGAATCAATATAATTTCAGATAATATAACTTCTATACCAAAATATAGTAGAGAAATGGAATAAAATGATGGGTGAAAATAAATGGGGAGTTATTTAGTCAGGGTGAAAAGAAAAGTCTTCTTTCAACACATTCTGAGAATGTAAAAAGAATGACTTTGTGAAGATCTTTGTGAAAAGGCTAGAAAAAGAAAGCTAGTGCAAACACTATATAGCAAGTATACAAGCGCATAGCCAATTCACATGTAAATGTTAGCATTTTCCTGTTTTCTCTTTCTCTTCCATTTCTTCATTTCAAAGAAGCTAACATTTAAGGATACAATTCACAATGATATCATTAATTCAAATAGCCAGTTACCACTCTGGGTACATATTTCTACTTGATTAGTCAAGATACTGGGGATTTCTTTTGGCTTCAGTGCATCATATTTCACAAGCTTATAGACCTTTATCAAGAGATACCAAAGTGTTTTTTAACTTTCATTTCCAGTGTGCATAAAAATAAGTACCGGATTAGAAATTCTGTGAAAATTCGTTTTACTCT
>PVIR01018850.1:0-32806 GCA_004026965.1 Petromus typicus | reverse complement strand
CTCGGGAGTTTGAGAGCTAAAGTGTGCTGCTTTAGTCTAACACCAGCTCACCAGCCTGGCTGCTTCTGCAAAGAGGCTGATGAAGAAGCCCATAGGATTTTATGCCTTAGAGAATGTGCTTGAGGTTAGGGCGGAGTTACATTTTAGTCTCTTTCCATTGGTTACAAGATCACAGGTCTTATTGGCTAGGACAGTGGACGAACTAAAAGCTCCGTTTGGTTAGAACAGTGCAGAGATTTCCACCTGTCACAGAAGCAAGGATAACGGTTCTTCAAAGTAACCAAGGTACTTCTCAGCACAAGCAAGCCGTCTTCTGAGGTTCCAGCCTCAACTGTAACAAAAGCTGCATAGCCCAGACAGCTCTGCAGAAAACATAACAAACTTTAAAGTTCAAGGGAGTAGGGAGGGGAGAACTTCAGAGCCTTCCAAAGAGCCAAGGAGCTTTGGAAGGTTTGACAAGTTTGGGTTTCACCTTGTACTTTAATCTGAGGGACCAACACTGTATATGTGGTCTGTTGCTGACAAATGTCATTATATAGCGCAGAACGACATATAATAATTCACACGTGAAGGAAAACAGTGATAGAATGGGAATCCGAACAGTTATTTTTTCTTACTTAGGAGTTGGTATGTTTAATTAGAATTGGAAACAGTGTTGAGGTTTGTAGCAGTCCTGACCTTTTGTGGCTTAAATATCATAGTTGCCAATTAGCATATAATAGAATTAACAGGATTTCCAAAGCTAAACATTTGTTTCAGGTGGACTGTTGACTTTTCAGATTTATTACTAACGCATGAGAGCTTTATTATCGGAAGATAGCTTAAGTTTTCTGGGTTATAAATATATTGTAATGATGGTGGTATTGCATAATAAATATTGGGCTGTGCAGGTAATCTCTGGGTTTGAATTCTGGATTTACCCCTTCGTAGTCATTTGACTTTTTCAGTTTCTTCATCTGTAAAACAACACAAGATTATTGTAAGTATAAATGTGTTAATACACTTAAAGTCCTTTGCTTCGATAGGTATAAAGTATTCAGTAAGTCGGAAGAGGACTGTAAAATAAAGATGTAAATGAGTTCTAGAATTGTATGTTATACATTGTGAAATAGAAAATACTCAAAGTGAAATAGGGTGAAGGGGGAAAAATAATGAGATTATAACAAAGAAAGGAAACAAAGTTTATGCATACAGGGGGGTGGTAGGGTGGGTGGGGCTATGGGAAAAATGAGAATTAAGTTGTGTCTTACACTGGTACAAATCCCCACTGTGGAGTGCAATCATGATGTGTATATGTAATGTACCAATATATGTAATGTACCAATAAAGATTTCAATTAAAAAAGGCAGTTGGATCTTGGGGTTAGCACTGAGATGGAAAAGGTCTGGAGTAATTGACAAGGGACATGGCTCTTGTGCTTCTATCAGAAGCTGATAGGAGAAGGTCTCAACTCTGTAGGTTGCATTTCTTTTTTTCAGAATCTTTATTTTTCTTAGTACCTGACCACAGTACATACTTTACATACATCCTGGGGGTCTTAATTCTTTTTATGGCCCCTCCCAGCAAGACATTAGGGGGCAGATGCCCTGAGTCAGGTGCAGATCCTCGAAGACAGAATCCAGCGTTTCCTGTGATCCTTGAGTTTCTTCCTGGTTGGTGTCCCTGTTGGTGAAACTGAAGGAGTTTTTGTTTCATTTCTAGCTTTAGCCATGAAACAAGGGCACCAGGCATATTTATATTGGCTGTACATCATGTCTAAGATTTTTTAAAATAAAAGCTATTATGAGAGCCTAATGCAATTCCTGGTCCTCTATAGTAATCCAATAAATGTTTGAAGTTGACTATTTCAGGTGAGGAATTCTCTGCATCAGGCACACATTCAAAACTTACCTGGAACAGAAGTGATTTTTGTATTTATAACTTCTGTGAATGTAATTTGTTGGCATGATTTAGTCCTTGTACCTGCTTGGATTTAGTACTAATGATATCACTGGTTCTCTAGTTTTGAGTAGTTGCTAGGAGATGCATTTTGAGACCAAAAACTGAGAGGGGTGTGTGTGTGTTGATGACTATTAGGAAAAAATGACATAATTTTTAAAGTTTGGTTCTCTTATAATGGCAGTGTTTACCAGTTTTTAAACAATTGTTTAAGCTAGACTGGGAATGTATCCTATACTCTTTCAAAAACAATCATTACATATTTCAAACAAGGGACTTAGATTGCTTTGTAAATGAATGGGATAACGGGTTAAAATGTGTATTTTTAATTCGGGTGTTCTGTGTACCTTTTTCTCTGAACAAAAATGTTTCTAAAGAGTCTGTTGTACTTAGTAGAAATGCTAACCCTAAACACTCACGTGATAGTTGACTCTACCTTAGGGGTACAGTCTGTGCCTAGGGTATGTGAAGCTCTAGGTCAGTTCCTAGCAAAAGGGAAACACACGACACATAATTTTGCATCTTTGAGTTTGTCAGGATAATATTGTATGTGCAACAGTAATGACAAAAACCCAACAAAACCTTAAATAAAAACCTGTGGGTGTTCTACATGACGTGTTATGGAGCTTGGGAGCAGCTGGCAGTGTCAGCGAGGTGAGTGTGGTCTGTGCCGTCCACGGAATGATGAAATTGCATGACAGTGTTTCCAAATTCCAAGTCCTTGTATTGGCCCATAGGCTTTCCAGGATATACCTTTTACCTACTTCTCCAAACTGTTTTTTTCATTCATCTCTTTGTTACTGGGCAAAGCAGCAGTAGTCGATATTTACCTGTATGAGCACTTGCCCTAACTTAGTAGTCTTCCTTGAGATCCTAGGTTTATTATTTGGAATTGTATGCTTGTTCTTAACCGTTACTAAATTTCAGTTCTGCTGGGCATGTAGAGGTATCTGATTTTTAACTTGCCTTTCCTTTGACAGGTTTCTTAGTGTATCACATATGGGTCTTTTGCTTATCTTATGAAGTGGTTCTTATCAATTTTTCCATTGGGGTTATATTACCACTTTAAAAAAAATCAGGAGTTCTTTCTATATTCAGCATACAGTTCTCTAAATCCTTATAAAACAAGGAGAATACTTTCGGAAGAGGGTTGTGAAGGTTAAGGAGAATTTATGAATTTAACACTATAAAGGACTGAAAAATTTTTAGTTTTTCTCATTGCCTTTTAAATTTATGTAGTTTTAAAGAATATATTCCTGGAGGATGTATTTGACATTTTAAATTTTGTAAATACAGGTGTCTTCCGTTTTTATAAATATCTACTTGCTACCTTGCTTAATGCCTGTGATACTATGGATTTCATATAACTGAAACCTTTTAAAGAGTGAAAAGTTAAACACTTAGCTGTTGAGGTAAAGGCACATCTTCGGGAACATGACTTTCATGTTCTAAGCAAACTAAGACACTGAATAGTTAACGGGGCTTCTTGTCAGGGCACCAAGATGCTTCACACCAGCTTCTTATAACAAAGGACAGTTCATTGAATGTATTTTGCAGTTGGGCGGCTCCAGTGGTTTGGCCCTGAGTAAGACACGGGATGCCAATGCATGCGAGGGATGCAGGTGGGACTAATTAGTTACTTCTAGACCAAGAGACACAGAGGGTCCTGCACCCCACCTGTGGCCCCTGCTGAGCTCACCGAGGGGCGTGACCATGGGGGGGGGGGCCCTCTGCCTCTGAAGGATCTGAAAGACAGCCTTGTAGGAAACTCATGCCATGGCACACACAGTATCAAAGGTTAGAATGACTAAGATGAAATACAATTGCATAGTATAAACATTTTGTAATATAACTTCATAGAAATTTTATATTTATATCCTTCTACTGTTTTGTAAATATACTTTGTTTTTAAATAAAAATAGAAATACATTGAGTCCTTTATATATTCACTCCATTGCTTCCTAAGGGCTGGTTATAACTGAAGTTGGTTGTAACTTAATTGAGCTGGCATTTGGATAGTTACCCGGGTACACGTGGAAGAGACAGGTGAATCTTGTTAATCTAAACTGAGTTTGTGTCCTGTGGTAACTTGAGGGCCCATTATGTAAGTTGCTTTATTGAGTTCACAACTCTTAATTTTTAAATTTCATGCATTTTTACTCCTATTTAAACTTTTCTGTTCAAAAAATGGATTTCCCAGGTTCTTGTTTCCAGTGAGGACCACTTGTATATTTCAGGTTTTTAAATTCCAGTGTAGTTTCTCACATTTGTAATCCTTGATCATGTTGTTTTAATTACAGCCTTTATCACTCTTAAATAGAGCTGATGGAATAAAATATACATGAATTTGCTACATAATATCACAATGGATATAATTTGAATTAAAAATTGCATTTTATTTTTTCCACATAATTTGATCTTCATAAACTTTATAGTGATAAGCCTTTCATTGATCACTCAGTAAAAAGGTATGCATACTTTAAAATTTTTAGATTTCTATGATGATGCTCTTGGGAGATCTTCTGAAGTTGTATCTTGAGCTTTATTTTAAACTGAGTTGGCATTTTAGGTAGCTGTTGTGCAAACTTGATCAAGTCAACACAATTATACTGTTATAATACATAGCATACAATTTTAATATTCAGTGTAAAATGAAAGTTTGAGAAGCAGGGTCTTAGAGGTAGCTATGGTGGCACAAGCCTATGTTCGCAGCAGTCAGGAGGCTGAAGCAGGAGGATTGCTGTGAGTTTAAGGCTAGCCTGGTCTACATAGCAAATGAAATCCTACTGCAACCTCCACTTTCAAGAAAGGCCTATTCAAATGTGCTTTAGAAATTTGTAAGAAACTTTGAGAGATTGATTATTGAATTCTGAAATCCCTATTTTTTAAAATTAATTTTTAAAGGAGATGTTTACTTCTGTAAATTTGTTTATCCCAGTTAGATGATTTAGATGTATGTTATAGAACTTTTATTAATCAAATTCTGTGGGGTTTTTTTTTTCTTGCATGTTGAACTTTATTATTTACAGATGCATAGGATTTTTAATTGTAGGCGTGGTATACTTAGTGCCACCATGTTAAGTGGTAATGAATCTTGCAATATTGGCATTTATGCTGTTATATTTCTAGACATTTAGTTTCCATTAAAAATTCTCGCTGAAAGCTGGATGGTACAATCATGATCCTAAGGCAGGAGGATTTCGAGTTTGAGGCCAGCCTCATGACAAAGTGAGCCAAAGTCATAATAACCAAAATGAGTACCAACCTCCCCCAGTCACTGGTGGTTAACTTGGGAATCCTTAGATGGTCTTTTCCTAGAGTTCTGGCCCCTTCAAGTGGTAAACAAGTACCATGACCTGTGAGCTACCTGTGTTCTCCATACTTAACTGTGGGAAAGGTTCACAGTGAGACCTCGTCTAAACTGTTGTTGGAAACTCAGTGTGGTGGTGAGTAGATTTGAGTCCAGTGCATTTGTATTTTTAAAGATGAATGATTTCTAAGTAGAAATACATTTTGTTCACATCTCAGCTGAGGGCGTTTGTTAAAATTTTCTGGCTTTTGTCCAGGTCTGTGCTGTCCAATGCTGTATCCACTAGGCATATATGGCTGCTGAACATCTAAGTTGATGCCCATGTGACTGGAATTGAATTATAGTTTCATATGATTAAAGTGTAAAGACTAAAATAGCCTGTTGAAGCAAGGCATGAGGTTAGTAGGGCAGTCATAACAGTACCTCGGACTGTTGTGAAATAAGTTTTGTTGATGAAGACAACTGCGTGCCGAAAGTCCAAGATCAAGGTGCTGTGATTTGTCTTTTGCCTTTTACCTACATCCTGATCTGATTGCCCTTTGGTCCATCTGCTTCTCAATCTCTGAGAGAATACCTGGTATACTGGCTGAGGGCCATGTAACCTCACTTCACTTCTTTAAAGACCCCTGTTGTGAGTTTGACATACGTAACTTGGGGGACACGATTCAGCTGGAGGTCTGCATGACTGTCGTGCCGTGCTCTGGCAGTCAGTGACAGATCCCAGGCAGGTGCATGGTCATGAGGTTAAACAACTGATGCTCCAAAGTGCCTAGAGATCCTTGCTTAGCTGTGGGAATTAGTGGGTTAAGTATATTGAGTGAGTTTTTACATGATACTTTCAAGTTAGGTGGTTATCAGTGTACCATCTTGCAGGTTGTAGAGCACCTTTATTTCTGTGATTACCAAATGAGGCACTATTTAATACTGCTTCCATTGAATAGAGCTAGTGTATGAATAAGAGTCCATTTTGGTCTTTAGATGCTATTTTATACTTTCCTACAAAGTTTTGTTTACTACACACTTCTTGAATATCCACTGGTAAATTATTCCATTATATTTGTTAGAGCTTGGTAAGGAAGACTATTCAGAAGCATGGAGGGGGGTAGAGGGACCACTGCAACCGGGCCTTCCACTGAGAGTGCCAGATTGAACTCAACTTTGATAGCGAAGGAGCAGGGTCAATGTATAGAAAATTACCAAGAGGACACATCAGGAGTACAGGAGAGTTTCTCTGACCCTACCTAACGCGATTCTTGCTGAAGATAGGACAAGATGACCAGGCATCAACTGAAGGGAAAAAGACAGTGGAAGATGAAGCTGTGCAGGTACCAGGGGTGGTCACATGTTCAGGACGAGGGGCCTGGCTGTACTGACCAACCTTATTTGGCAGAGCTCTCGATACAGTTGGATTTTGTAATAAAGTGTACAGCTAGGCCCGGGAAAAGGTGAAGAGTGTAAAGAAACTGGCCAAATAGCCTGTGTCACCATATGACCTGCACTTCAGTAAATGCTGTAGGAAAGTGAAAAAGGGTTGAAGTCTTCCTGTGTTGTCCCTCGGCTTTCTGTCTCTGACAACAACATGGTCAAGAGGAAGTGAGATTATCTCAGCATACCGTTTCAGAGATTGGAGTCAGCTTGCTCAGGCCTGTGGCAGGGAAGTACATCTTCGTGATGTTCATATGGTGGAGAAGCTGCTCACCTCAAGGAAGCCACAAAATGCAGGAAGGGACTGGGTCTCAATACTCCTTCCAGGGCACAACCCAAGTGCCTAACTGGTCAATGCCAGGTTCTGCCACCTCTCAGTACTGCCAAGTCAGTGGTCCATCTCTTCATGTATGGGCCTTGGAGGGACATGGTGGAGCCATACCACTGTGAAAAGCAGTCTTCAGCAGAGTGTCAGAGAAATACAATTTTATAACTCAGTTTGGTAATTTCCACTAAGCTCGCTGAGTGAAAGCTAAATTTAACTGGCTTGGTGTCACTGTAAACAATTACTGATAGAGTTTTATACTAAATCTTCACCTTCAGTGTGTAGAACGCATCTCAAGTTAGATGAAAACTTCTCATTCAATACACTTGATGTATACTTAGTGATTTAATTTGTTAATGTTTTTAGAAATGTATGTCAGCCAAGGGGCACTGATAGCCTCATAACTTCAAGATAAATTTGAGATAAATGGATATTCTTTCTCCAATGATAGACCTAGGATAAGCTACTGCAGATAGAACTGTAAATAACACCAGGTTTTCTGATTATAGATTTTATCTAATACCAATACAGCTTTTTTGTTATCATTCTTGTTTAAACTGAAAACATATGCCTGCTTTGAAATTTAGGAAACTTACAGTTTTGGAGCTGATTTTTAAAGGAACTTTCATTTCTGCCTAATGTTTCTGGCCAAGGGTTGTGATATTTTTGTTTTTAAGGGCTAAAATAATAAGAGACAAAGCAAAGAATTTTAAAATTTGAAGGGTTAATCCTACTTTACTCTCCTGTCCAACTGAAAATCCATCTGAGATCATCTTTAATTCTCTTGAATGTCTTGGAAATTTGTTGTTTTGATTGTTGGTTCATAACTAATTGTTGGGATTCTCGCCTTTAAATGATCATTTGTAAGAATTGCTGTCATAACTACCCTTTACTCTTTATGTGTGGTGTAATTTGTTTTTCCCAAGTTTTATGTCATTTTTGTGTGGCCTTACTTTTTGTTGTACTTTTAATTAGTTTCATTATATTTGATAGCATTTTTGGTTCATCTTCCTTGTTAATGGCCATTCTGTTTCTTTTGCCTTAAGTAATATCTCATTAACTTTATAAACCATCTTTTCCACATGATCTAGAGAATCAATTTCCGTTGCTTTAGTGGCATTTAGTGTCCATGGTACTCCTCCCCATCTTTCCACATTAACATCCTGATAGCTATATGCCCTTAGAAACTAAAACTTCTAAACTGAATTTAAATGTTAAATCTTTTTTAAAAATCTTGTAAATTGGTCTTTTGTAGTACTATTGGAAAAATTGTTTTTTATTTAGATGAGACAGTTGAATATATTAAGTGAACGTATGGGGGCAGTTTTAATATTCATAATGCTAAAATAGTTGGTCTTGATCATACCAAAAAACAAAAAGGAAGAAAAATTCTATAGTGTTTGATATATTAACACTTTTTTTCTGAAGTTTTCTAGGAAATTGAGGTATGTTTGTATGTTACCTTCGCATCCACTGAATTTTGTCTTGGTTAGCAACAGGAAGAATTACTCTTTGTAGGTGGCAAACAGATACTCAGACAAATGGATTTTACTGGGAGCGTTTCCTGTGTCTTTATCATAGCATTGCTTTTGAAGGTGTTCATTTTTCATACTGGAAATGGTTTTGTTTTCATGACTTCCAGCGAATTAAGCTTTTGATTTACTCTTAGGTCACATATAGGATTTGGCGTCTGGACCAAATTACTGCTGCAAGGATTTCATTTTTCAACTTAGGAAAACTGCTCTTGGGGCTTGTTCCTCATCTCAGAACAAATGATGTGAGTGGAGAAGCCTGTGGATTAGCAGGAGACCTTGGAAGGCCTTCGCTGGGCCTAGCGTGTATCTCTTAATGCCCCTTGGGGTGCCTGGCTGGTGGTTCTGCTTCAACATGTTCAGGTTGTTGAGTCTTTTTGAGAAAATATACACCATTGTTCACAAATGATTATTAAAATATGTATTAAAAATAAGATGACATTTACCATTAGTTCTATTTTCCAAATTAGATGGTTTAGAAGATTTTTCTATTTGTATCCCCCAAATACTGAGTAATGTTACCTAGATTTTTTTCATTTGCCAGACTAAGTTTTGTAGTCACTTGAGTGACTTTTTGACAAGCAGTAACTGTTCTAGGCATTCAAAAACAATCTTCCTTTGGTTTTAGACTTGTCAGACTCAGTATCCTAGTCCAGGAACCAGTAATCCATTACTGGGAGATGAAGTGCACTTCTGAGGAATGCTTACTGGGAACCTAGTTTTCATTATTATAACTGGAAGAACCTATAAAATATTGAGAATTTGAAACAGGGTCTTGATTGAACAGTAGGAAAATATGCAGTGTTTATAATTGAAGAAAAACACAATAGTAACAAAACCCAGGAAATGGAACTTTATCCTTTTTTTTTTGAGACAGGGTCTCGCTTTGTGGTTCAGGCTGGCCCTGAGCTCAGCCTCAAACTCACATCAGCAATCCTCCTGCCTCTGCCTCCCAATTGCTGGGCTTACAGGCATGAGCGACCCCGCCTGGCACTGTGGTATGTGGTACTGATTGCTGCTGGGGTGAGCCTCCACGCCCAGTATTGTATGTGGTTAACCAGGGATCGAACCCGGGTCCTTGCGCTTGCAAGACAGGTGCTGGAACCACTGAGCTATATCCCCGGCCCTAATCCTCTTTTTTTTTACATTTATAATTATATACATTTATAATACATCATATATATATAATTATTTTACATTTGTTCTTTGTATAAAATCTGGCTTTTCAACTCGAAGTCCTGGGTGCTTGTAAAGACTCTCCATTACCTCTGACTGGTGGTATAAAAATGTGCATTTTAACAAGGTTCTCAGATCAGTCTTGCGCTCCTTAAAATCTGAGAAGCAGAAGCCTAGAAGGTACACCAGGTTCTTTTTAAAATAATGAAAATAACACCAAAACAAGGTCCATTATATTTAATGATAAATTTATCTTTATCTAGAACTTATCTGCTAGCAGTGCCCAGCGGTTTTCCTTGAGTTTTACTGTACTCTGTGGAAAGTGTACTGTGCATGTAGAACAAGTGCACAGTGACAAAGGACAGATGACTGGACAGTGACTCGTAAGGCCTTACCCTGCACCAGGAGCATCTCGGTTATGCCTCCTTAGTGCTTCTCAGTATACAGGGACATGTACCTCAGTTCACAAACACTGCTGTTCTGTGCTCACTTTGGCAGCACCTACATGGACACTAATGTTTGCAGACAATGCAGCTGGTGAGTAGAAGCATTCACCAAAATTTTGGTTCCCTGAACTTTGCATTTGGTGACAAACACAGCTGCAACCATCTTTCCCAGAATCAACAAATTTTCAGTTTGTAAACCATACACGAGTTTCTGTATCTGCAAGTAATCTTGGTATTCTGCATAACTAGTGGGAATATGACAGCTTTTCACATAATTTTGTTTTGGAGTTTGAGTTTTAGATAAGTCACTAGCCCCGTTAAAGTATGAGATGCACATGCTGGATGAAGTTTGGGTACTAAAGTTGAGAGTAGTTCTTTCAGGAAAATACTAAGGAGCGAGATGTTTTGTGTCTCGCATCTGTAGGCATTTTCATTTCTATGAGTGCTGCTTTACAGTGGAGATGTCTGTGAAAGGGTACCTTCTTCCAGATGTAGTTCAAAGTCATACTGGTCATATTATCATAGTCCTTGCTCTGATTGACATCATTTTATTCAGTGAGCTTGCACTGTTAATTTTGGGGAATGCTAGTTGAAGAGTTTTGAAGTTTGAAATCAATGCAGCTCTCTGATTTTCACCTTATTTTTTGTGCCGCGAATCAAGAATCTGAAGTGTTACTGTAATTCAGAATAGATAAAGCTGTTTCAAAGTGGATTCAAAAACTACGACTGTGTGAAAAATACTTAATACTGTATTTTTATCATTGTTGTATTTCTGTAGAATGTTTTAACTGCAAAACATTCATGAGGCAGTATGTAGAAGCTGTATGCATGTGGTAGTATCATACTAAATTCTTGTTACTGAACTGTCTCCTAAACCTTCACATATCATATGAATAGGACAAATGGATAGCCAGGAATTGGAATACCTTGTGATAAGAGACATCATAAGAAAACCCTGAATCCTACAGAAAGGATTTGGCAGCTTATTGAAGGTCTCCAAAGAGATTTATTAAAGTTGGAAAATCTAAATTACTTAAAAATGTTTTTACATCAATGCGCCATGATAATTATATATTTTAGTCCATATCTGATAACATGCTAGTGCATATTTTGGGGAGTTGAAATAGAATTAAACATATGAGTGTCTTGAGTTTCTAGACCATGTTACTAGGTGGCTTTCCAGAAAGACTGAGTGAAGTTTTCTGTGTAAGAGCAGAATATTTATGTCCCTCTCCACGTGCCCTTGCTGGCAGTGGATGTATGCCCTGCGGTGTGCCTCTGCTTTCTCAACTTTTACCGCGTATGCCTTGTGCTTTTCTTCAGTTAGTCTGAGCATGATCTAAATTGGGAAAATTGTCCCAGACCTTAAACTTGAGCTAAAGAGATCTCTAGGCATTCTTTTCACAAGATAACAGGTTTATCTAGTGGACCCTGAAGTGAGATATACAGACTATACAACTTTTCCTTTTTAATTTTACTTTGATTTGTTTGTTTGGTACTAGAATTGAACTCAGGACTTTGCCCTTGTGAGGCAGGAACTAGAACCACTGAGATAAATCTCCAGCCCTTATTATTATTTTTTTAAATTTTGAGACAGAGTCTGGCTGAATTTCCCAAGCTGGGCTCAAACTTGTGCTCCCTGCCTCATCCCCTGAGTGCTGGGATTCCACAGGTGTGTCACCACCCATGGCTACCTTTTGCTTTCTTCTGATCAGACTATTTTGTAACTCTGTGGTAGAAGTTAATCATGCAAATGATTCTTATATATAATATTGCAAACAAATTTTGTTCAGTGGGGATATGATTTGATTTCTATCAGATGTTCCAGATACTATACTTCATTGCATTCTAGAAGAAATTAGGAAACATTTCATTTATGGTACTTTAAGCATTTGAGTAATTTTTTCATAATGACTCTAGAACAACAACAACAAAAAATTGAAATGAAACAATAGTTCCTAAAAGTTTATTTCATTAAACAATTCTAAACATAGTAATAGTTTATATAGTGTTCTTACTAGTTCACTAAGGTTTAGAAACCAATTATATGTATAGTTTTTAAACTGAGTTTCTTGGTGTATTTTAGGTAGAATTTATGATCGTGTTCATCATTGAGAATTTGCACCTATACAAAATACGTCTTTATTATTTTTTTTTCCATTCTCTTAACTCCTTCCCATTATACACATAAACTGTTTGCATTATTCCCTTCTATCCCCTTATCTTCCCTCCTCAGTTTCCCCTCCCTGTCATGTTTTCTGCTTAGCCATGAAGAAAGTTAATAGGATGCACATTGATACCATACTCAGAAGTGAAACAGATAGGACACAGAGGTGTAAATACGGAGTTGTTTCTCTACGATGAGAAACTGAAACTGTAAATAAAGACTGAAAGTTTTGACAGATGTTGTGAAATGGGACCAATTAGATTCATTAGCAAATAAGTTTGGTAGTACTGTTTGCCTGTACAGACATACATGTGCATGTACATGCACATATGCACACACTGAAATGTATACTCAAACCCTTAATAAGTTGAATAAAATCTGACGTGTCTGTTTTATATTTGTATGAAAGTATGCTGTTAACATTTTTAAAAATGTTGCTTTAGCACCAAGTAAATTCTTCTGATTTTATATTTCACTTAGATGAATATACAAATTATTTTAAATCTCTTTGAAGTCAGTTTTCTTATTATAAATATACAGGCTGTGAGTATTAAAATCCAGATACATAAAAAAATACCATCATGCTTTATAAAGCTCTCATGATGTACAAAGAAGGCTGGACACATGTCCACTGGGCCACCGGTTATGTGTGTACAGAGAAGTATATAACATAAAGCTCATGATAAACTGGGCCAGGGGGTGCCCAGCACTCTGAGGCTGAGCTACAACAAATTGAAAATCCAGCTCAGCCTGGGCAGTTTAGCCAGACCCTGTGTCAATACAGAATATAAAAGGAAAACTGGGGATGTAGCTCAGTGTGGAAGTCTGGGGTTCTGCCCCCAGTACTGCAAAAATAAAAATAACGGCAGGCATGTGATTCTTCAGGTGCTTGTCCCAGGGTGGGCAGGCTGCTGGACATGGTGCCTGGAAGTATCTTTGGGAGGACTCTTGGCCCTGGGGTGCCTCCTAGGTCTGCAGGGGTGTTCAAGCACCTGGGGAACACCTGGGACTTGGGGTTGCTAGGACAACTTACCTGTGTTCCTCAACAGCAAATGTCGCCCTCTTTTGTTAACTCTGACCTGCGGAGCCTGTTCCTGGACAAGGGCCAGAAAGGGAAGCAGGAGAGAAGGTGGAACGCACCTCCAGAGCCCGCCCATTTGCACTTGGATTTCCTCATCCGTTTCCTGAGACCCTGAACTGGATGCTGCAGTCAACAGCGTTCCGTTTAGGCAACAATGTTACAGTTTTATGCCCTTTATTTTAATTTTTCTGTGTGCTGAGATGTTTGTAGTTACAGAAATGACTTTCCCTCTCCACCTAGTGAGTGTTGCAGTCAACTCTTGGAAATTTTTAGAGAATGGGAAAAACTACAACTTTTAACGTTATCACGGGAATGTGAACATGGGGTGAGATGTTCTGTGGGTTGGTGAGATGTCAGAAATGAAGATTAGAAGAAGTCGACGTAGTTGGAACTGGAAAGCTAGGAATACTGACCGAAACATCAGGTAGAGAAGGGCCGGGAAAAATGCGAGGAGGGGAATTTCCAGGTGCCTCATGCTTAGGGCTCCAAAGTCATTTTCCAAATCGAGCATTTGGGCCACTAGAAACTGTACAGTTTTCGTTTAAAGCGATAGAATAGTTTACTACTTTAATTTCGGCTGTCTCTATCCAAGTTACCAGAGGGTCTGTTAGAATATGCCTGGAATAATTCCTGTTGATGAAAAGAAAAGATCCAGTGAAGGAAAACTGCATACTCGCTCATACTCATAACACTCAGAGAAACCAGGGGCTCCTGTTGAAGTGTGAACTAAACTGAGACATGAGATACCAGAGAAAGGATTATGCAGATAGTAGAGTTGTATACTTAAAGCCTATCATGAATCGAGCCTTCCTATTTCTGCTAGGCGATGAGTTGTTTCCACTTTCCAAGTAAGAACAATACTTGAGATAAAATTTGACATTTTGCTTTGGCCTATCCACTCTTTTAAAGTGCAAATGGCTTATGTTTAGTCTTCTCATTGGGACGAGGATCATTTTTATGGCTCTGAAGAGTCACAGCTGCTGATGCAGCTCCTCTCGCACAACAGAAGCATCGCTCTGTTGGGCCAAGAACACTTTAGAGGTGGCTGGGCTCTGAAGATGATCAGAGTTTGATATTCAGCCTTCAAAAATAGCTTTGCTGATTAAAAAAATTTTTTTGTTGATACACAAAAGCTTTTTAGGGAGAGGTAACTGTGGCATACAGTAATTTAGTGATGAACACTCCCGCCCGTGGCACTGGGGATTCAGCACAGGGCCTTTACTTTGAACAATGTCCCATCCTTTTTAAACACTTTTAAAATTTTGAAAGAGTCTCAAAGTTACATAGCTTAGGCTCAACCTAACTATCCTCGTGTCATTCTTTCAAAGTGCTGAGATTGAAGGCATGCTCCACACACTTAACCTGGTAAAAATAATACTTGTAGACAAAATTAAACTACATGTTTACTTTTCTCCCCACTTGATCATCTCTGTAAAACTGTAAAGCTACCAATGAATAATCTTTCTTCAGGGTAATAGTTACTTCCTTGGATTTTCTTGGGTGAGAGAGGATAGCTTGGTGGCAGTGGACATTCACATGCTTAGAATAAATGAGATGATGGATTAAATCCCCAGTGAACTCCCTACACATAGGGAAAAAATATTACCAGTATTTACTAAATGCCTACTTTATTCAAAGAGCTATGCTAAGCATTTTCTATGCCTGTTCTAATTCTTAAAAGGGATGTATTACTATAATACTGAGGTATAGAGAAATTGACTGTTTTGATCCAGGTCATACTTCTTAAATGACAGAATAAAGACTTATACCTGTGCATTCTGGCTCAGGAGCCTGCTAGTATCTGCTACACAACACCAGTTTTCATGTGTGTATATGTCTTGTGGCCAGTGTAGTTTTATTTCTCTTTAAAAATCTTTTCCCCAACTTTCTCTCTCTCATCTGATACTACTAGTACATTACCAGTCCTGGTCAGTGAGATCACTACAGTCTCTAGTTGGGCATATTATGTTGTTTGGGAATATATTTGGGGGGTAAGTCACAGAAAAACTTATAGTAGGTCAGACAATTAGTTTATTTTTCTTAAATAATAGGTTCCCCCTCCTCATTTAGTTTCTTCTTTTGAGATGGGATCTCGCTTTGTAGTTCAGGCTGGTCCTGCTCTCAGCCTGGAACTCTCAGCAATCCTCCTGCCTCTGCCTCCTGAGTGCTGTGATTATAGGTTTGAGCCTGGCACTGTGGTATGTGGTACTGCTTGCTAGAGGGCATGAGTCACTATGCCCGGTATTGTTGTATGTGGTTACTGGGGATCAAATGCAGGACTTTGCACTTGCGAGGCAGATGCCAGAACCGCTGAGCCAAATCCCTGGCCCTAAATGATAGTTTTGATAGTGATGCATAAGAGCTGGTTTAGCTGTTGATACAGACAAGATCTGTTTTTGTGCTCTCCTGACCTTTTGTATTGGTTATTATATCTGTGGTCTTGTAGAGGCAACTGGTTACTCTGACTGTAGACAACAAGGCCATATCCCAGGCAGTAAAGAAAGAATGGAAGAATTTTAAAATAACCATGTTGGCCTGGTTCATCTGTTTATATCAGGGATAAAGATCTTTAGAAAAGCATAACATCTATGTGGTTGGCTTTTGATCCATCTAATGTTGGCTAGAACAAAATGACATGGCTGGTTTTAGAGGGCAGACACATGGAGTCAGGTTTTCATGATGGGTTTGGATCAGTAACAGTTCACAACCCGGAACTGAGAACAGGGCCTTCTATTACCCAGATAAATTGAACTTGTGCTAACAGGAAGTCAAGTGGATGGATATTTTAGAGATAGTGGATAAACTTGACCAGAGGATGACTTTCACAAACTCTAGCCCAATCTCCGAAGTCTGGAATCACTAATTGTGCTTGTAATCAAGTCCTGAGTAGTCTAGTCCTGTTGAAAGTTTTCAGGACATTCTTGCCATCCTTGATATCAAGTGGAGAGGCTCAATTATTTGTCTTTGAAGCCCCTCCCAGTTTTTTTTCTTAGTCCCCAGAGTCTAATTTCTCTGACCTGGAAGTTTATCTCACTCTGCTTTTTCCCTACTCCAATGCGTTTCCATGTGAGAGCTATGCCCCTTATTCTAGCTAATGATGTATACTTGATGCTTATTGATACAGAGTTCTCTGATGCTGTTTTTTGTCACAAAGTATAATCTACTTAAATTAAGCAGCTCAGGCAAGAGAATAAAATTAATCTGTATTAAACTTTTCCTAATGGTATCCACTTTGTTCGCTGTGTTCCTGTCATTGGTCAGGTAACATAATAGGATAATACTCGGGAAGTCTGATTATGTGCTAAAGCAGGTGAAATTCACAGAACACTTTGAAGCTTTGAGTACAGGAGACACATAGAGATTTGATTAGTGAATTCTCAGGACAACTGAGAGCAACAGGATTGAGAAATCCATATAGTTTCCTTTTAAGAGCCGAGACACTGTTACTTTATTAGTATTAACAGTTTTGGCAAATAACATTTAGCATATATTTATACTAATAAGGATTTGTTACTTAATTGGAATTCAATTAAAATGGGTGTCTGGACATTTTCATTACATATTCCTCGTGGTCACCAAGGTGAGACACCTTGTCAATTTCTCGAATGCAGTCACGTTGGTTTAGCACATGGTTTCATTTCGTTCCTCCTATTGACAGTTTTTATTGGTTTCTTTTGGTACTCCTACATTTTTTATGTCTAAAAGACGATCTAATAAAGTTTAGTAGAGGCAAGAGAGTCCAGAAAGACAGCAGATTGTAAATCATAAGACAGTAGCATTTCCTGAGTGGTGCTATGCTGATTGGTATAACGGCAGTGTTGCAAGGCAGCGGCAAGAATTCTTATCCACATCTGTGTCCTGTGCTAGGTGTCATCCTTCACATAGAGAAGGAGGTGACCTGTGGACTCTGTCCTTGTGTTGGTGTCACAGTAAAGGTCGCTTGTGACTAGCTGTACCCGATCTTTCCTCAGTAGCATCTGCTCATGAGTCAGCCGTTAATTTTCTTTTGTTCATCTGACTTCCATTACAGAGGACTTTGATATTTTCTTTTATGAGCTTAGCTATGTTCTTAGAAATTGTTATCATTAGCTTATTTGGTCTAATTTACATGGCATTTACAGAAAGGTTTAGTTACATAACAGGATTCTGCTAAGATTCTGAAGCTCTCTTGTCTGACAAAGCAGAGTATCTCACACACATTTAAACCTTCTATAGGGAACACACTGTTTTATAGATTGCATTTCATGACTTCAGACAATCATAGCTTGTTTTTCACAATTCTGTGACTTGCACTGAGTCAGCAGATGATACTTCTGTGCCAGATGGCTCAAGATGGCTTCTTCCCTCCTTCGTAAGGTAACTTATCTGGAATGTCTGTAACAGACTAACTGGGAATCCTTTCTCTGTGATCTCTCCAGCATGGTGTCTGGGACCTGTTAACAAAGGAAACAGAAATGTGCATGCCCCTCTGTGGAATCAGGCATGCAAGCCCCTCTGTGGAATCAGGTCTTGGCCTCCTGCTGGTGGTTGCCATTATTGCACTGTTTAAAGCATCTCCAAGCCCAAGCTGGGAGCATATGTGTAAGGTATTAGCTGCCAGGCGTATGGCTGATGGGAGTCACCAGTGTGATAACTGGTTTGCCACCTTGAATATTGCATGTCATTTCCTGTAACTGATCTTGTTTTAGTGGGTGCATTTTATTCCATTTTGTTTTATTCATAGTGAATTTTGCTATTAAATGTCTTCCTTTTAAAATTGAAACTGTTTTCAAAGTTTTTACTCTGACACATTAGATTTAACAAAAGTAGCATAAATATGATAGTAAAGCTCCCCTATACTTGACACCTCACTTTTACTAATACAAACTTATGGTAAAAATCACTAAATAAAAGTTAACATTAGTGAAACTCTTATCTGAACTACAAACTTAATGTAGTTTTCACCCTTTTTCTACTATAATGCCTGTTAAAGGATTAATCCAATAACAGTTCATGTTACTGCCTCTTACATCTCCTTCATCTTTGTCTTTCATGTCTTGAGTATTTTTGAAGGGTTATGTTCTGTTATCTTAGAGAAGACCCCTCAGTTTGCCGTTGTCCTATGTGTTTCTTGTGACTGAGATTAAAATAATGCCTTCTGAGTCATGAATGGCACAGCAGTGATGGTAGCACCTTCCCTGGGATGGAGTCGATCGAGAGACTGTGGGCTCTTCTCTTGGAGAACAGTTTCCTGCTACACTGCCAGAGGGTCCAGTGGCCCGAATCAGAAACCAGATCTGAGTTTAGGTACGTTTATCTCTCTATATTGAAAAAGCATAACTTCATACCAATACCTTGGATTACACCCAGGACTTCAGTTTTAACCTTCACATTTCTTTATCTGTAATTTCTCCGAGAAACCTAGTTTTCATTACATATAATATGTATTTTTCAGTACCTACTAGAATACCATAGAATTCCACAGCCAATATCTCAGGAAGTGTTACTAACTACAGTACAGATTTCATGTATAGTTCTTTTTGTCTCTTGTTATACAGAATTTAATCAAAATACTGCTTCCTGCAGTTACTATTTGAGGAACTAGTTATAATTATGTCAAAAATAGAAAAAAATGAAAGAATATAGGATCAATAAATAGTAAATGAAAGCATTAGGACTGTTTTGTAAATAAAGTTTATTGGTACATTCTAGATATAAATAATGATCACATTCATCATAGGTAATTTGTACCTGTATGTGATACCTTGCTTCTTTTTTTTCTCATTCTATCCACCTTTTAGCTCCTCACTTACAAAAGCTTTATTTTCATTTTTTCTCCTTTTAAAAATTTTTTTCTGTTAACTTTTCTTCCTCACCCCAGTTCCTTTTACCATTTGAACATTTTCTTTTTCACAGTATCTGTTATACATTTTGCTCCTTACTTACATTTTTAGTTTCTCGTACCAGAGAAACAATGTGCTGTTTATATATGTGTGTGTGTGTGTGTTTCGCTTAAGATTATGGTCTCAAGATGTATCCATTTACCTAGAAATGTCTCAGGTCTATCCTCCTTTATGGCCAAGTAGTACTCCATTGTAAAAAACAAAAAAACCCCACATTTTCTTTATCCACTCATTTGATGTGCATTTGAGCTGTGTCCAGTATGTAGCTATTTATTGCAAACTTTACCACCATCAACCTGGGTAACGCAGTTAAACATACGTGTACTGTGGTATTATGTTCTTAATTCTTAAAGATAATAAGGGTCTAGCTGGATCACATGGAAACAAATATGGGACACTTCATAAATTTATGTGTCTTCCTTGTGCAGGGGCCATACTTCTCTTCTGTGTATCATTCCTCTTATAGTGTATGTAATGCCAAACTGAGCATAGGGCTATTTTTTTTAAGAGAATTATGTATATTTGTTTTAGTTCCTAGTCATTTGACTTCTGTTCATTACACAGAAACACTCTAGTCTCTTTGTTCAACTCTGTTTACCAAAGAGGCAAGATAGTATAAGACTATAATACTAACATATCTGTAATTGTATATATTACTAATGCATTATTAAATAACATGAAAATGTAAGAATTAAGTTTTCCTTTTGATGTTCATGCATAAAATTTAGTATTACACATGAGAATGATACTTTGCGTTTTCAGCTTGGGATCCTTTCATTAATTGGGAGAAAGTGTCAGAGCACCACAAGTTGAAGAATGTTCTATAACAGAACTGAACAGCACTCAAGAGTATCCAGGCCAGAAAGACTTGGATGGATTAGGACACACAAGAAAGGGCACTTCCAGAGCTGCCTCAGAATGTGGCAGGCAGGATGGGATAAGTGTGTTTGAAGCAAGAGGGGGAGAATTTTGGAGGGTTAAGGGCAATGTGTATTTTATTATAGTCAGTAAGTATGCATAGAAGCTTTTCTGTTACTTCAGTGTTCCCTGTATTTTTAATGGAATAAGATGGCGAAATCATAGAAACACAAACCAAGTATCAAGTCCCCATCATAGGGTTGCATGGTGATTGTGTGATAAATGCTTTATTCTCCACTATAAGAGCAAGACTGCATTATGAGCATTTGAGTGGTTAGATGGAGTTATTGTGAAGTTTGAATTTATTCTTTATCTGCTTTGCTAAGGATAATAAAAACATAACACAGAAACAGTCAATGGTGACTTACTGAGCCTGGAGAGTTAGATTAACCTTAGGAAAATATATTAGTTTAGTAGCTCTGATTAGCATTACATTTAAATCTGTGTTGAAATCTTTACCTAAAGCCTTTGTATTTTTGTGTGTGTGCATGTATGCTTGTGTGTATGTGTAGTTTTATTACTGGGAATTTTCTGAAGGAAATGAAGTTACAATGTTGGTTCAGGTCTTAGATAAGCCCATAAAAGCCCACTTAACACATAATATAGAAGAATTATAATGTTTCCTGAATCAAAGATTGTTCTAAGCTTCTGAACTTTTGTCAGGAAGTATAGGATTTGAAATCTTGATCAGCAGTGGTAGCAGGAGAGGGAGCACCCGAGATTTGGTGGACAGCATAAGAAGTGGTGGCTCTGGCTGAGCATAGCTTGCGACAGAGCATTTGACTACGCTGACAATGCTGTACCCCATCGTCAGCAGTGCACAAAGAAAACATGCTGGCCACTTACATATGTGCGTTCTAACTCTTACGGGTGGCTGGTAGATATTCCAGCTCATTTTTCTTCTTTGGGCTTCTTTTTATGTGTTAAATTTCCACTTGCTCAATGGATTATAGGCTGCATTATAATATTTCAGGCTTTCTTCCCCCCTTCACTTAGTCATTCTGCATGAGCAACTGAAACTTCTGATTGTGAAAGCTAATTACAATGGGAAGCTGAAATCAAGTGTTCTTGAAGTAGCTTGGAATATATTGTCAGTTTTTTCTTTGAAAATTACTTTAATTTCTTTTATCTTTGTTCAGTACCTTAACGTAGGCTTTTAAAATAAGAACTAATTTTCAGAAGAGCTGTTCTTCTTTTCCATAATGTCAGAATCCCACATGGTGATAGCAGGCTAAATTTTCACTGAAGCTTGAAAAGTAATTCTCCTTTTTTTAATGGCGACACTGTCAAATCTGTAGGAGAATGATGCAAATGATTCTTGTGTGCTGTAGACATTACTATCCTACACATGTAATTTGTGGTGTGTTAAATCTTTAATCTTGAATTCCAGACAGCTGATTTGGTATCTTGCATATGCCAAAATTTAAAAGTTATTATATTTTTATTGAAAGTTTCTCTGTGTAGTTTTTTTTTTTAAAACTGGGTTGTTTTAAAGAGTGAATTCTTGCAGCACTGAATTCTGTTCTCGTGAATGCCCATTTACTCTTTGTACAAATGATTGAGTTCCCAAGGGCTGACAAAACAGGCTGAGCTACTTCACAATTAAAACTTTTGCCATTTTCTGTCTGACAGGTTTTCTCCTCTTCAAAAGAACCTTGGTGAAGACTTCCTCCAAAGCTATTACCTTCAAATTCCCTTTACCTTTTCCCCTAAACGTGCCTCTGGGTAAGGCTATTTCGCTAATGGTAGAGTCAGCTCTTGTGAGTCCTTTCTTGCTGTAATGGAAATCACTGTCTTGGGATGGGAGTGCTATTTAAAGGCAACTTTAGTGGAGTCTGAAGGTGATTAGAGTGCTACAGTGGAATCTGGTTTCCTTTGACCATAACTTTTACCTGGATGGTAAAACATTAATTTTGGTTCCGAAGGCTCATCTACACTGGAATTTGGAATTTAGCTTCTCTAGATTTCGCCCTGCACATCTTGGTCTTTTTAGCAGGACCCATCCTCTGTTGTTGTTCTCCCCTTTTATAAGTTCCCTATTCTCTAAGCATGGTCTTCACACCCTCATTTTGAGAGAAACCACGGAGTTTAACGGTATAGGTGGTTGGGTTGGAGTATATTGATTTCCAGCCAAGAAGCCTGGCTCAGCCCTGCTAAGTGGTACAAAGGGAAGAAGCTGCATGCAGGCTAGTGAGGTCTATAAGACTCTTCTGGAAGTGGGAGGCAATTTAGGGATTCTGGAAAGCCTGGCTGGGGGTAATGAAGTGTGAGATTTGTTTCTGAAGGTGAGAACTATGATAAATTAGTGTGTCACACAGAGCAATTGTGAAGGAATTCAAACCTCAATCTGAACTGATGAAAGATCACACAGTCTTCTGCTATGACAAGAAGGAGCCAACCTGTTGAAAAGTAGTTTTTAGTGAAATAGCAGTGAGCATTTCATTTAATATAATTACAGACACAGCAGAATATTGTGGCTTTTATCATTGAACCTTTTATCAATAAGCTTCTTGAACAGTCAGAATGTGAACAGTGATAAAATCTCTGAAATACCATACTAAAAAGAGCCATCAAGATTTCTGAAATTGCGTGCAAAGATGTATTATTAAAGGAAAAGACTTAACACAAGTTGCATATAGGACTAGAAATTTTCAGTGATTGAGAATTCAACATAAGGTCTTATTTTATAATGTGAAACTTTACGGTGATATACAGGAGGGCAAAAATAGGTACTTTTCTACTGCTGCTGCTAGCAAAATACAGAGGAATGAATGTAATTTGCTATGTAAATATTTTTATTTGGAACCTCCAGTGAGTATTTATATTTGTGTGGAATCCAGTTTACGTTTTGTTACATACTTAACCAAGGAACACAGAAATAAAACTTAAATTGCAAGAGGATAGATTATTTTAATAGAATGCCATAACCAGAAGGGTAAATACCAGCTTACTATTTATCTTTTATGGTAGGAGTTTTCATTAGTATAAAATGTCACTTAAAAAATAGCTTTGCATAAATCTCTTTGGTTGTTTATTAACAAATCCAGAAACATGAACTTCCACAACTTAGAGGGCGCAGAGTATGGACAGTTACCTATGCCTTGAATTTCATGATGTTACTTTAGGAAAATTACACTGATCTTCAAGGTATATACTACATGGTTTTGGAATTACTTAGGGAATATTTTCTTTTTATTATGTTAAAATGGAATAATCTTGTTCTTAAAGATGAAGTTTTAAAGTTAAAGCCTTTTTCTTTAAATTTTTATTAGAGGTTTTATGCTGTGCTGTGTTGCAATTTACATAAAGCTGATTGGTAGGAGTTGGAGGTAAAATGTAAATTGGATTTTGCAATCAAAAAGACTGGTTCAACTTAGTGCTTTTCCCCTGATCTTAGATATTGTGACCTGTGAAAACTGTGCAAGATGAAAAATATATTAATTTAAGAAAACTGGCAAAAGAGGAGAATAGCACTTTTAAAGTGCTCGGCATTGTAATATAATGATTTTTAATAATATAGTTTTGCATTAAATGTGAAGTTAATCCAGTATCCAGTGGTATTTTGCAAAAGAGAATATATTTGTGGCTATTCACTAAGCTAACCATAAACAAGTGAATTTGGTATCTTTTTTTAAAGATAATGGGAAGGTGATAACGTTAACCATATATAGTTCCAGGTAGCTGGCAGACTGGCCGCCAGCAATTAGATATTTGTGAAAATGGCATGAAATACCCATTCAGAGCAGCTGTCAAGTTCACCAGCCAGGAAGAACTGCTCGTGTTATAGGTCCCCTTTGCTGACCTACTCAGTCTACTCTTGTTTGCTTGGCATTGGAGAGGCTTTACCAGCTCTTAGGAGAGCAAGCTGCACGCGCCTGTTACATTTCAGTGTTCTGTATTTGGGGGTTAGTATCACAATTTTAAAGTCCTCTGAGGATGATGACCAGAAGGATGTAGAGTTTGATGGGCCTTCACGGATCCAGTGAACCCTTTGCGGGTAGCACCCACATCACTGAACTGTTGGTAGTAAAGCGTGGACCAGGGAACCTCCATCCAGTGTCACATGCAGTGAAGAGTAGATCCTTGAGTGGTTTTTCTAAGTCTGGACTTCTCTCATTTTTATTCAGTAGCTAATTTATTTGCCAGTGTATATTATAAGTTCCTGAAATATGTGAAGATACTTGATGCAAAAAACCTCAGTGGAGTTTAAACCCTATAGTTTCTTTACTAGTGATAGTGGAATGTTGATAGAACTTGATTATAGTTGTTTTGGTTCCTTCTAAATGCTGCCAGGAATTCACTTTAAAGTAATAAAAGTATAACTTAAAACTTTACAAATCTTTTTGTAGCAGATACTATGCTAAGAATTGGTTGGTACGGTAATGAATGAACATTCTCCCTCTCTAATCCAAGGGAGACTAGTCAGTGCATGTAATTTCTGTAATTGATTTATCCTCTGGCATATTTGGCAGACAAAGTTAATAAGTTGTCTGCCTCAGATAAGAATTGGTGCAATCATTAACTGTAACAATATGTTAGTATATAATTGCAACTCTTCATACAGCAATGAAATGCACTAAAAATGTTGTAGAAACACAGGCTTCCAAGTTTTATCTTGATTGTTTTTTGAAAAATTGAGTTATTTGAAAGACTAGTTGATCTTTACAGAAAACTTCCTCCCAGCGCAGATCTGGGATGCTCTGCGATTAATGGACAAGGAGGAGAGGAAAAACCAGCAAGAGGTTGTGAAAAATTCAAGGGGGAAGAAGGGATATGAAGGAAGCAATGGCAAAGAAAATGCTTCAAGGGAGAATAAAATCAAATCTTTTCTGTTTGTGGGTTAAGTGAAAAAAGATCTAAAGATCAGCAGAAAATTGGCACTGTGAAGTCACTGGCAATCACTGGATGGAAACCAAAGGCTGATGGTGATGAGTTTAGAGAGTGTGGTGGTGTTAGTACTTGAGGAAAAACTGAGAACAATTCACATAAGGTATTGTGAGGCATTTTTGTCATCATGGATACCAGAGAAATAGCCTGGCAAATTAGGAAGCTTGCGTGTGTGCGTGTGCATGCATGTGTTTTAGAACATGAAGATTCAACAGCATTATGTGTACTGATGGGAACTGACCCAGCAGAAGGGGAATAATTATAGAGGAGAAAAGAAAATGAAGAAAGGATGAGATGAGATGTTGAAGATGCAATCTACTGCAAGAGAGGGTGGGATCCAGGTCGTAAGAAGATAGGTGGAGCTTAGGAGCATGTACCTGTGGAGGAAGGAAAGCCCAGAATTTGAAAGTAGGGCTAAAGTTATATGAGTGTGTTGGTATAAGTTTTGAATGTTTGCTAACTGGGTCAGTTCTCTGTGAATCATGTAAGGTTAAAAGGTAACTGATAGTCTGTAAGGTGGTTATGAATATAAGGAAGTTTGAGGGAAAGGAGACAGTATGAAATAGCTTACAGAGAGAATGGGCAAAGGTCAGACTTTGCTTGGACCCGTGACCCCAGATCCAGAGTGGGGCATCTCTCAGTCCCTGTGAAATGCACATCAGTGGTTTTTAAATGTTTTTATTTGATTTGAGCTGGTTATTTCCATGCATTTATAACAAGCTGGTTATATAATTCATGTATAAAATGCCCCTGACTGCTATAACTTTCCTGTCATCAAAGTTGGAAAAATTATCTTTCTCTATTTTTCTATATTTTTCTCTATTTTCCCCCAAGGGTTGGGTCTAAGGAACCTGGGTAGGCTAGCCCTAGCTCCGTTCTTTAAGTGCTGAGAAGTATAGTGGGCTTTGACACAGGCTGCTTCTGGTGGTCAGGGGGTGCTTATGTGACACACAGACTTCCTGGATGTTTCTTCGTGGTGGGTAATCAAATTGTCCAAACACTAAGGTGTTAAAATAAATTAGAACTGGCCTGGGAGTACATTTCTCTGTGTAATAAAACACTTCATGGAAAAGCTCTTGGTTTTGAGATGAGAGAGTAGGCAGAAAGCATAGTTTTCTCTATGCTTACTCAAACCAATATGTATTAGTTTTTAAAGACTTAAAATCTGGACTGAGGAAGTTTGTCATCTTAGGATGGTCATTTATGATAAAAGTGTTTGGGGCTAGGGATTTAGCTAAGTGGTACTGGCTCCTGCCTTGCAAGAGCAAGGGCCCGGGTTCGGGTTCAATTCCTGGTAACAACAATGCCGAGCATGGTGATTGATGCCCTCCAGCAATCGGTATCACACACCACAGTGCTGGGTGTGATGGTTCACATCTGTTATCCCAGCACTTAGGAGGCAGAGGCAGGAGAACTGTAAGTTCTAAACTCTACTGGACTACATAATGAGCTCAGGGCCAGCCTGAACTACAAAGCGACACCCTGTCTCAAAAAAAAAAAAAAAAGTGTCTTTGATAGGCTAGCACTCTAGACAAATTTACAGATACTAAAGAATTAAAACTAATATGTAAATAATGTTCTGCTTTCTCAAGAAGAGGAAAGATTGCCCTGTTAAAATGATACATTTTTAGAGTATTTCATTGTAATTGAGTTTCAGTGAAGCATGGGCCCATGACATGGGAGCTAAAATAGAGATCTTTTCTAAAAGTGATAGAGTTGTGGAATATTGTGGCCTGATTCCAGGCTGTTTTAGTTAATAGGCATTTATGACATCAGCTTCTGAATCCAGAGTCCTTTATCTAGTGCCGGGGGAGAGATACAAATGATGTATGAGACTAGGTTTCTGCTCTTAAAATGTAGGGTAGAGATGACATCAATAACTGGTATTTACTTGAACTGTATTTCATCTATTTTCTCCATTTTAAAAACCATGGGGTCAGAATAGGCAGATTTAGCTTTCACTCTGTGGTGATTATTAAAAGACTCTGAATTGTCAGAGATAGGTGGGATGCAGACAGGAATTCACAGCTCCGTGTCACGGGGCATAAAACCACGGTGCTCAACCAGTATTTAACTGATCACCCAGTAATTACTACACAATTACAGTTTAAATTACAGCACATTTCATCAGTGGAGATATTGTACTTTGTCGAGGAGATGTGGTCAATTCAGAAAATGCCATTTATCCCCAAGTAGCTTTGAATTTTTTGAGGATTGTTTTTTCAACTCTTATGTATTTTGAGTCCCAGAGAGTTTTAGTTGCTGTTCTTAAAGTAATATTAGTCATCCTTTTTAAGTTGCTTTTTAAAAGACTATAATTCCATTCTTGACAAGAACATAAAATTTCAAGTGCTGAATTTTGTGTTTTGTACTTATTTGTAAATGAATTTCATTGCTGTAAGAAAATCGATGAATACTTGAATCAAGATAATGTGTACTTAGAGTAGATGTGCTGTTCTGTAAAATTCACTTTCAAATGGTATTCTGAATTGTCATCATTGAGTGTGATGAAGTGTTGACATAAGAGATTTTTAGTAACATTTGAATGCTTCATGAAAATGAGTATAAGATTAGTAATGTATATTAATTATCACCAATTTAATGACCGTTTAGACCAGTGAGTGATAACTATAGAAGGATAATAGTGATGGAATATTTAACTACTTGATGGAAGACTGACTCCACTGAGAAAAATGTAGTCGGCATCCTGAAAGGCATTACCAGATTTTAGGGAATATTTAAGTGTAATTTTAATAATTTTTATGTCAGATCTTCTTTTAAATGAGGTTATTGGTCCAAACAAGAATACTGAGTGCTTATATTTTAAGGAGAGAGAGATGATGTATCTGTCTTTGCCTTGGAGCTCTAGTGACAAATGTTGAAACGTTACCCAACGTAGCCATGGCCTAGAGGTTCATGTCATTGGGAAATTCCCAATGACAGTCCATCAGCTGAAAGTATTCAAGCACTGAATGTTGGTTCCCAACCCTAGGAGGGCATTGTAAGTTTTATGAAATGTCATGACTACCCATTGTGACATGCATCTTTATAGTGCCCTCTTTTTGTGGGATGGTGCCAAGTTGACAAAAGTAAAATGCAAAATGAGTAACTTTAACAAGCTAGTTGTGCTGAGGTTATTAATTTAATTGGAGTTGGTTAATATTTTCCTAGATATGTATCTTTTCCATTTTTATGCTTTTAGACTTTCTGGGTTCCTAGTGTTCTAGGTATACACAGCTAGTAATATTTAGCTTTATTTTAATCTTATATCTATTCTGGTAATATTTACTGATGTGTATGTTTTTGTCATTGCCATCATATCCAAGATACAGAATTGGGTTCCTTGAGTTACTCCTTCATGGAACACACATGCTTGTCTCCTTTCGCCTTTTCTCATTAACTCCTGATGTCAACTCAACTGAGAATTATATGGAATGTTACCATACAGCTTATGCACCTTAGAGGTTGCCTTTCATCATTCAGCCAGGCGTGGAGTGTGCCAGCAGTCAACTCCTCTTTGCTGAGTAGTGTTCCTTGATAGCAGTAGACAAGTTTACTTAACCAGTCACCCAGAAAAGACATTTGGTTTTTTCCAGTTTGGGGGCTACTACAAATAGAGCTAAAGAGTCACATATTTATGTGAACGCGTCTTCATTGCTCTGGGAGAAGTGTCTAGGACTGCAGTTGATGGTTTTATAGTAACTGTGTGTTCAGTTTTCAGAGAAACTACCATACTGCAGTGTTTCCAGACTGGCTCTTCCCAGTGAAGTTTAAGTGATCTAGTTTCTCTGCACCTCCCCAATCATGTAGTATAACTACTATTTTTATTTTAACCATCATGACAGGTGTGTGCTGATATATTGTAGTATTAGTTTTCTTTCCTGAACAGCTAGTGATGAATATCTTAAGTGCCTACTTGCTATCTACATCTTTGGATGAAATGTCTGTTCATTTATTTTGCTATTTTTCTAATTAGGCTGTTTTCTTCTTTTAACCTGTCCAATTTTGACAGTTTGTCTATATTCTAGAAACAAGGTCTATCGGGTATGCAGCTTTCAGCTATCTTCTCCTATCTTGTGGCTGACCTATTTGTGTTTCTGAACAAGACTGTTCATAGAGTAAAATATTTAATTTTGACAAGATTCATTTTACTTCATTATCTTGTTACATAAAGTGCTTTTGATGTCAAATGTTTTCTTTTTCTTCTTCTTTAGATCTTCTGTTGTCATTAATGTTTCATTTGTTGCTGTCTTCATTTTATTCCTCCTTACTACGTGGGAAGTTGCATACTTTATATGAATTGTTTTCATACAGTTTCTTTGAGAAATGTCTTATTAGCATGCATTTGGAATACAGAGTGATTGCATTCACTGTGGGGTATTGGTATAGGTACATAACTTGTCTAAAGTCTTTTACTTCCTCTTTGGCTCTCCTCTCACCCCTCTCCATCTCTTGATCTCCTTCCTATTTACTAAAGATCTATCCTCATTTCCTGCTATCAGTCTTTTGTTTTACTTTTAAATTTATTTATACTTTGGGGTTCTTACTTGAAAAAAAATCACATGATATTAAAGTATATGTGTCTGATTTATTTACCTTAACATTGTGATCTCAGGATACATCCGTTTTCCTACAGATGGCCTGAATTGACCCTTCTTGGTGTCATTGTGTGTAAATATTGTATTTTCTTTATTCACTCACCTTTTGGCAGACATATGGGCCATTCCCACAATTTAGCTGTTATGAGTAATTTGATGTCTGACTCTTTAGGAAGATAATGAGAAAGGGAATAGCTGAGTTGAATGGCATTTGTAGTGCTTTTTCTGAGGAGTCTCTATACTGATTGCCATAGTGGTTATACAGTTTATATTTCTTACAATTTCTGACTTTATATGTTTGGGCTGAAATACCAAGTTATTACATATGTCATCTTTCTATCACTGTAACAGAATACCTGAAATGATCAGCTTCTAGAGAGGAAAGTTATTTCAGTGCATAGGTTTGGAGTATTCAACTCATGGTTGAACCCATGGCCTTTGGACTTGAAAGACATCACATGTTGTTGGGAACATGAGACAGAGGAGGCTGCTCCCCTCGGGGTGGCTGGGGGGCAGAGAGAGTGAGAAGAGAGGTCACAGTCTCGCTACCACCTTCGAGGGCCAGCCTCCATATTCTCAAAGGCTTCCAACCAGGCCCCAACTCCTGAAGCTGCTTCTTCCTGTTAGTGCTCAAGGCTGGGGACCAAGCCTTTAACACAAGAACCTCTGGGGACACTTACCTGGACCGTAGAAATCTAGGGAACATGCTTCTTTGTGAATTTGTTCATGGGGAAAAGAAGGCCTTTACTCTCAGATGTCCAAGCCATTAATTCTGCTGTGTGGACACCACAGTATTCATTAACATCTGGCTTTTGTGGTGGTACTTGGAAGTCCACTGTAAGTCTGATGACTGACTTATTAAAAGAAAGCCAGTAGATAGGAAAAGAAAACTTCTCTTTTTCACAAAGTGTTTATCTGATATTCATGTGCAAACTAAATGTCAAGATAGATGACAATAAACTTCTTTATTGAAGAATTCCAGATGGGGCTGGGGTGTAGTTCAGCGATATAGCATATGCTTGCAAGTACAAGGCCCTGGATTCAACCTAAGTGCAAAAAAGAAAAAAAAAAATCCAAATGAGTGGTGATTAAAAAGTAGAAACCAAAACAGGACTTCAGCTCCTAAAAAAATAACTGGTGCAGGTGGAGAGACTCACAAAAGTAGATAATCAAACTGGGGTTGTGAAGAAATACCGAAAGTGATTGGGCTTCTGTTTAACTATGCTCCTGTCATGGTTCATATAAAAGACAAACAATATAAGAGGGTTACAATGGTAACAGTACATCAGACAAAATGTTAATTTAAATGGGAAGAAAATGGAATAGATGGATTGGTTCATTAAGAGGCCATGAAAATGGAGCAGTCACCACCATCAGGACCAGTCCTGCTCCCAGGACTGAGATCCTGACCGTGGTGGAAGCTGCACATCAGTGGGTTAATTTATCCAATGCTTAAAAGACTAACAGGGGCCAGGGATTTAGCTCAGTGGTTCCAGTGCCTGTCTTGCAAGCTCAAGGACCTGGCTTCGATTCCCCACCAACCACATACAATACTGGGCATGGAGACTCACACCCAGCAGCAACCAGTACCACGTACCACAGTGCCGGGTGTGGTGGCTCACTCCTGTAATCCCAGCACTCAGGAGGCAGAGGCAGGAGGGTTGCTGTGATGTAAGTTTGAGGCCGAGCTTGAAGCCAGCCTGAACTACAAAGCGAGACCCTGTCTCAAAAAAAAACAAAAACAAAAAACAAAAAACATTAGAGAAATTAAATCTAGGAGTTGGAGCAGAGAAAGGATTCACAAATCAGGTGGCACCCTGAGCCACCAGTGGCTCTGAGAACTCCACCCAGGAAGAAGAGGCAGGCACTGTTTCTAGATGGGAAAAGACAAATAGCGGTGCATAGAACTTGCCTCCTGGGCGACAGCTCTGTGTGTGACATTTTGGATCTGACTTAGCCGTTTGCAGCCTGTAGTTGCCTGAAGCTCGGATGCTGTGAGTCAATTGAGACTCAGCTGCCTGTTAGGAGAATACACTGTGTTCTCAAGTTAGGTTACAGACTATTTGCGTAGTAAGTACACTGATAGACTCCTGCTTACCGAAGCAACTTGGCACCAAATATAACTCAACAGTAAGGGAGTTTGCTGAGATACTCTGTTGTCTGGAAATGGCCATTGTATTCTGAAGATGTGCTGAGGGAGGGGTCCACAGCAGGAATCTGTGATGTGGAATCCACGGCAGGCTTCCCACTGCTTAGGAAGGAAACGGGTCTGTCTAAGGGGGATGACTACTTGACAGTGCTCTGATTGACATTTGATGGTGGGGGGGGTCAGTGGAAAGCCACATAGAGGCCCCCATTTCCCTGCTTTCTGCTGCAGAGCCTCCTGGGTTGGCTGTGCTGGTGCACCTTGCTCTGTGGACTCATCTCTGAAGTGCTTGAGAGAAGGTATTAGGGAAGCCATCCATGGAAATGCTGGTTGGTTGTGATTTTTGATTTGGTTGGAAAGAACTATATCCTCTGCCTGAGCCTGGAGAACAAGTACATCAGACCCTCTCCTTTGGCAGCTCCCTTGTCTTAGTTACTTTTCTTGTTGCTGAGATGAAATATCCATCACCCAGAGTTACAGGTTTGTTTTGGGTTATAGTTTGAGAGGCTTCAGTGCATAACTGGGTGGCTCCTGGGCAGGGTAGCCTGGCGGAGCAGCACTGAGAGGAGCACTCCATAAGCCCTCTTTCTGTCCCTTGAATTTTCCCGAGGCTGCCCTTGTGACAGGAAGCGCTCATGCCCAGGGTGGGATGTGCTTGGTCCTCCCCAGAACTATGCCGGAAGATCAATGGACTAATTTAGCAAGCATGCAGGCTTGATCCCAGCAACACACACTCCCGATAAGCCACCTGTGCAGAGCCATATCTATGATCTCCTGAGGCTTTGGGGGACATCTAGATACAGGCCATCGTAGCCCTTCTACCACCTTCTGCTAAAAGCTATGGCTAGCACAGCTCTCCAGGTAGACATATTCACTGAGTTCCAGTTTTACTGAGTAGGAAAGGAACAGATTTTACTGGGAGCCAAAAAATTGATGACCAACAGATACTACTACCAACTTCTAAGAAGCTCAATG
>PVIR01018849.1:0-32712 GCA_004026965.1 Petromus typicus | reverse complement strand
ATAAGGTGAAAGGGGACAATGTTGAGATTGTAACAAAAAAGTAAGGAAACAAATTTTATATATATGGGGGGGTGGTAGGGTGGGTGGGGCTATGGGAAAAAATGAGAATTAAGTTGTGTCTTATACTGGTACAAATCCCCATTATGGAATGCAAGCATGATGTGTATATTTAATGTACCAATAAAGATAATTTAAAAAATAAAAAAAATAAAATAAAATAAAAAAGATATACTGGATGAATGTTTGAAAACTAGGTTTTCTCATCATCCAGAATGTTAAATAATGCCAGGCTAGCTCTAAGGCAACTACTAAAAGAGAAATGAAGTGAAGCATTAAAACACACTGAGTACTTCTATCTCTGTTAAAAGTACCATTTTTAGATAACTTCAAGTATTTCTATTTATAAATTGTTGGATGTAAGAAGTTGACAAGAATTGTCAGTTCTGTAAAAAATAGTTAATATGCCTATCATAGTAACAAATTCATTGTCTTAGTATTTCCATGGCACAATATAAAAATTATAATAGATAATAGAGTAATATTTTAAAATGCAAAACACATAGTGACCAATATAAATAATTTCCTTTGAACAAAATATGCTATTGCTATGAAATATTTGGTTATAGCATACCTATATAATAAACCTTAATTTAAGAATAAATACTTAACTACATTATTTAACCAACTGATCAACAATTCTGTTCTAGATATGCATATATTTTCCATCTGATTAACAATTAACAGTACTCCCTAATGAAATGTTGAAAAAATTAGAGTCAAATTAAAGGTAATTTTTTCACTAAATATATCTAATTGAAAATATATCTAAATGAAAGAAAAACATCTTAATCAAAGAAATTCTCTGAGAAGATTTACTAAAAGAAAAAACCATTTAAACTACTATAATTAGTAACTTCAAAAATAAAAGACAAATGAGAAGGGGGCATTTAAAAGAAAAAAATTTGAGGATTTGAAATTTTTTTTTAATTTTTTAATCTTTGTTGGTACATTACATATACACATCATGATTGCACTCCATAATGGGGATTTGTACCAGTATAAGACACAACTTAATTCTCATTTTTTTCCCATAGCCCTACCCACCCTACCGCTCCCCCATATACATAAAATTTGTTTCCTTACTTTTTTGTTACAATCTCAACATTTTTCCCCTTCTTCCTATTTTACATTGAGCATTTTCTATTTCACAATATATGACATACAATTCGAGGACTCATTTACATCTTTATTTTCTCATACCAGAGAAAAGATGTGATATGTACCTATCTGTGCCCTATTTATTTCACTTATGAGGATATCCTCAAGGTATGTCCATTTAAGTAGAAATGATTTGAAAATTTTAAATTTGGTTGAAGGAAACAAAAAATTAAATAAAATTCAATAGAAGGACTAAACAGAATAATTTGAAACAAATTTATGAACATTGGTCTATTGAAATATATTAAAAATCTTAACTAGAATTTTTATGACATAAGCTCTAAAAAAGTAGTGGGAATAATACAATCAAATAAACAATGTCCTTTTTAGCTGCAAATTGATACAAACATACTGAACTGTTCTTATCATCAACAAGGAACAGAAAACAATTATAAGAAGAAAGGTAACATGATAGTTATCTTCTGAAAATGTCATGTGGCATGAGAATGAGAGAGAAAATCCTCCAGGGATATACCAAAAGCATTACAGTAGTGCCAAGTTTTTACTCATATCACTAGATCTTGGAAACAAACTGAATAGTGGGTTTTTAAAAGATTATGAACTATAGATGATATTAAATAATTGTACATACATGAAAGAAATTATGTAATCAACTCAGAGTAAAAAATATCTTCTTAGTGGGAGATCATACCATTTTTATTTTTAAAAAATCAGTTTCTCTAGTGTGAATAGGAAAATGATGAACAGGTAGGACACTTGGTAAAAAATTAGAATAAAGGGCTGGGATTTAGTGCAGTGATTCCGGTGCTTGTCTTGAAAGCACAAAGGCCTGGTTTGATCCCAATAACCACATACAACAATCCTGGGCATGGAGACCCACACCCACAGGCAGTCAGGCAATCCCAGCAATCAGGAAGCAGAGGCAGGAGGATTGCTGTGAGTTCGAGGCTGGTTTGGGCTATATAGTGATTTCAGGGCCAGTCAGAATCTTAAATAAATAAATAAATAAATTTTTTTAAGTAAAAATAAATAGATCATCTGATGATAAATTAGTAATCCGAGTAACGAGTTCAGTTAAAATTCTTCACTAAATTTCAGAGATTCAACACTGAGTGAGGAAGTAGCAGCTACCACAGGTCATCCATGTTTTCAAAAGAAGTTATCCATGCAAATAGAGCAGTCAAGTGTAGTAAAGTGTGGAGCATATACACATAGCTTAGGAAATGTGGCACGGGAGTCATTTGTGGCACATCAGAGGCTAAACACCCTAAAGGCTGGAAAGGTAGCACATGGCAGGATGCTCACTTAGTACTTGTGAGGCCTTCTGCTGGGTCACTAGCACTTTGGGAAAAAAATCACTCGATGAAGACGTGGGAAATCTGTTTTAATAAGCACCCCAGGTTTGATTCAAAGTGTCTCTCTTCAATACTTTTAATTTCCCATCCTTCTGATTATGTTGTGCTCTGAAATATTTAAATATATGAAGATGTCAGAGAACAAGGAAGTACAGTATTGCAGTAGCTGAAGTCTCAATTGTTTTTTGGGGGGTGTGGAGTGCTGGAAACTGAGTTAGGGATTTGCTAAGCACATGCTTTACCACTAGGCTATCTCTCAGCAAAGTCTCCATTCATTATTGTTGTGTTTTGGAAGGTAATGGAAACTCAGACCAGTTGGATGAGTGTGTAGAGTCACCATGCAGACTCCAGAGAGCATTTCAGAGAACATTTCCACTTTTATTGTAAGGCACACGTTTTGAAATGTAGCGGGCGTGACCTTGCTGGTTGGGTCAGTTGTGGATTGGGTGAAGCATGCAGAGAGGCCAGTGGTTGTGGACTGATTGAAGTATACAGAGAAGTGAGCGGTTTTGGCCAAGGAAGGAATCACGAATAAGTAGGTAGGGCTGACTTCCAACCCAGCCAAGCCTGGCTTTCACCTTCAATTTGTATAATGGTTTCTCTTGTTGACAAAATTAGTGTGTTCACTGAACACATTTAATAAATGGCATACATGACAGAACAGTCACACATACACACACAACACAGAAACACACAAGCAAAAACCATTTACATACCAATAGTGGAGACATGAATTTTAAGTATTTATCATATTCCATACTTTTTGTCAGTTAATATTATAAGATAATCTTATTTGATATCAACACACAATTCACATACATCTTTAAACTGAATACATTTTTTAAAAAGCTATAAGATATGCAGTGTTTCATTCTCTAGAGTAGTATTTTATGTTTTTAAAAATTGTGCATAGGGACGGGATTTAGCTCAGTGGTTCCAGTGCCTGCCTTGCAAGCACTAGGTCCTGAGTTTGATACCCAATAATAACATACCACAATGCCAGGTGTGGTGGCTCATGCCTGTAATCCCAGCACTTGAGAGGCAGAGGCAGGAGGATTGCTGTGAGTTTGAGGCTTGCCTGGGCTACATAGTGAGCTCAGGGCTAGCCTGAACTACAAAAATGTGACCCTGTCTCAAAAAAAAAAAAACCTAAATAAATACTTGTATACAAAAATCCTTATACACATCAGATTACTGTTTTATTTATTAGAAATAAATGTTTTTCTTTCTCTTTGTACCTGGTATGGTTTGGCACTTGTTCATATTCATATTTAAGAAGAAAATAGCTGAAATAGGTTTCTGTCCCATCAAAGGTAGATAGAGTTATTCCAAGTCAAGGCGAAGGTGAAACAGAAATCTTGAAGGCCACAAACCCTTTCGATTGTTTACTTAACACTCTTTTGGATTTAGTTCATGAAGTTTAAAGAAAGTTGTATAAAAAAGAGCCGTAGATGAATTTTGACAAAAATTAATTTAATAATGGATTTTATATACTCTTGTAAGATGATTTCTTCAAATGTCTACTTCTCTGTCATTTTTTTGAATAAAACAATAGAGGAAAGGGGAAAAGCAAAAGATAGAAAAGAAAAGAAAATCAAGAAGTATAACCAGAGATTTTAAGATTACCTAGATTTTGATTTTGAACCCTGGAACTAATAAAAATAACCAACAAAAATGTACCTGGAAATAAATTGGATATTAAAATTTGTATCAGGGGTTCTCTTTTAATGTGAAAGAAATATCTTTGAATTATAAATCACACCACAACATAATTGTTGTTAATGTGGTAAAACTGAAGTTCCACTCAACAATTTTAAGGATGTAATACTTTCATTTTGTAGTAGCATAAAAGAAAAGAAAAATATTTCAATTTTGTTTTTAGTACTGAAGTATTTAATTCAAGTGCCCTCCTTTTTACTCCTATACATCTGGTATAGATTAAGCAACTCTAGGTTTCTGTTTTTTAACTTTGATTTGCAGAACTGAAGTCTAAAATCCATACTTCTGAATATGTCATTTATGAAAGCAAAAGAAAAATACTCTATTTTTGCCAACATTTTTGTAGCCTTTTCTTTTTACTAAAATGTCACATTTTCCTGATGTTTAATTAAATTAGCTATTGTACAGTTCCATAACTGAGATCAGAGTGCTGATGTACCATTCCCAGAGACCTGGCACATAGTATCAGCAAAATATAATAAGCAATATCATTGGAAACAAGGATCTCATGAGTAAATAGCTGGGGTTACAAACTTTTTGTCTTAGAAAATCAAAATCCTGTGGTATTTTAAAATTTGTTTCTGCAAGTCGTTTATGAGTTTATGTCAGTGTGGGTCATTTTTAATCACTGCATGTAACCCATTGGTCCCAATTAAAACAATTGGAGTAAACCAAAATGCAAGAGTGCTCCTGGGAAAATGATGTAACAGAATTAATAAAGTGATGTTATTATTCCTTCAGAAATTTGACTACTTGAGCTTTTCCAGTAACAAAATGTTGGTAAGTTAGTTAAAACCTGCTCTGTAGAAGTGCTGCTAACGAGGGATCAGACT
Organism: Petromus typicus; assembly: GCA_004026965.1. Taxonomy (NCBI): domain Eukaryota; kingdom Metazoa; phylum Chordata; class Mammalia; order Rodentia; family Petromuridae; genus Petromus; species Petromus typicus. The sequence continues at coordinate 27,626 of PVIR01018849.1, read as the reverse complement.
ATGCAGTTTTTTATCGTGGCTTTGGGCAGTGACGTCAGAAACCTAAGGCAGCCATTGTGTTCGTGATATTTTTCTCAGAACATGGAAAACTCACTCATAAGCATTGTGGTTTCCCTTGCAATAAGTTATGCTTCATAAATTCCCAGACTCTTAATCTTTACTGGTAATGTAAAAACTGTGTTTCATGTTTACTTTGGCTTATTTGTTAAATAAACAAGAAATATTAAATCTATGATGTTTACAAGAAGTAAGGGTTCTGAACTGCTTTTTTCTTCACCCCTCCACTCAACTTATTCTTTGAGTAGTTTTCAAGTTTCTCTTTTCTTCATGCACTATCTCTGTAAGGTAGAGACAGAAGTATTGAGCTGTTGTCTTTGATTACTTGTCCCAGATCCGTTTGCAGAGATGAAAATGTGAAGTATGCTTGGTTTTTGTTAGACTCTTTCACTAACTTGTGATATTCTCTTCAGTTCTCTTAAACCTATGACAGACAGTGGGATTCCTATGCGAACTGGAATCTCTACTAACTACAAGCTAAATCAACTTTTCCTCCCCTAACTTGTGAGTGTTGAGTATTTTATTTCAGCTAAGTAACTAATACGGAGTCCATTACTCTATTGGTTCAATGTTGCATTAAATGCTGTCAATAATGTTTCTGTTTTTCTTTATTTTTTAGTTTTTTGAGACAAGGTCTTGCTTTGTAGTTCAGATTGGCCCTGAACTCACTATGTAGCCTGGGCTAGCCTTGAACTCATGGATATCCTTCTGCCTCTGCCTCCTGAGTCCAGGAATTACAGGCATGAGCCACCAATGTCCAGCACTGTACTATGTGGTACCAGGGATTGAACTCAGGACCTTGGGCTTGCCAGGCAGATACTGGAACCACTGAGCTAAATACCTGGCTCTCAGTTTTTGTTTTGCTTTGCATTTTAAAGAAATGGAATGAAGAGAAACACTGTTAGTTTTATCATATGCTGAAGAGGTGACTTTTATGTTTGTTATAGTATTAAGGAAGTATTTATTTATTTAGAGACAGAATCTTACAGTATATTCCAGGCTGGTCTTGAGCTTACTATGGAAACAGCCTGGCTTTGGACTTACAGGATCCTCCTACCTCCACCTCCATACCAGGCTGAAGACCACATTTCTTGTAACCATCATAAACTTCATTAATTTCAAAAGAATCCAGGTGAATGATAATGTGCTCCAGGTATATTCTTATTTTCTAGAATTTAGATATTTCATCTTTTTTACTGATGTCTTTCACAGTAGAAAACATCACACTCAAAAGGGGCAAGTGACCTGAGTTTAATAAAAATTTTCAAAAGCTGAACAGAAACCAGAGGGAAATGGAAGATAAGGGGTCTGATAACATCAGAAGAAAGTTGTTTCACTCTAGCAGCTTGAAGGGACTTAGCATGGTTTGAATCTTAGATGACCCCCAAAGCCTCATGTGCTAAAATTCTGATCTGCAAACTAATGTTCAGAAGTAGGAGTTTCAGAAGGGGATTGATCATGATAGTATTAGCTTCATTAATCAATTAATTGATGATTTATAATTTAATGTATTATTAGATGCTGGAAACTAAAGAGACATGTCCCAAAGAAAAGAGTGGGTCACGGGGTCATGATCATGACCTTACATGGCATTCCTAAACCTCCCTCTGGCTCTTTCTCTCTTGATCCTGCTGTTTGAGGTGAGATGGTTATGTACAAACTAAGAATAAAATTTAGCAACCATATGTATGATATTCAAATTTTATATTTGAACCTAAGAATATTTTTATCCTTCCCATATAAGTAATGATATTTATTTATACATTGGAATGCTATGCAAAGTTTATAGTATTGAAACTTGATTTTAATATTTATTTCATGTTATGTGTGAAGTTTTTTGTTTTTTTTTTTAACTGAAATAGGAAAACTGGAACAACTCTATTTCTAATGTTTGTACGCCACTGAATAAGTACATGGAGAAAACATAGGCCTCAGGAGGAAGTGTTAACAAAATGTGTGAGTATATAGTGAATTTGGGCCAAGGACAGTCATGGCTCTCCCACTGTTAATCAGTACCTATATTGTTACTATTTTCAATTCAGAAATTGCAGCACAATTGCTATCTAATTAAGACATGCTGGAAATTCTCCTGGAAGTGTTTCCTTGTTTTTGTTGGACCTGGATGTTGAGGCCCATTAAAAATGTAGCTATCTGCCAAATTAATTATCCTCACATTGTGAATCAGGGAACTATGCTCCTGTGAATTCTTTAGTTTGTATTTTGTCAAGCACCAGAGTGAGATTTCAAATGGCACAGCGCAGGAGTTGCTAAGATTTAGTTTGAACCCTAATGTAAAGCAACAGTTAGATAACATATTTTGGAAATGATAAAATCATTTTTGTACAAAGAGTTTCAATTATTATACTTTAAATACAGAGTATACCTAAGTTGAACCTTTCTTATATTTCTTTTATCAAGCATAGATTATTCTGAACACTGACAATCTCTAAAATTCTTGAAGTTTTTTTCTGTATTAAAATTATATTGCTTGTTTGCTAAAATTCATTAATCTCTTAGTTTTAGTTGACTTTATTTTCTTTTCTCTTTCAACATACTGAACCTGTCATTGTCACATAGTTTAAAAAGAAAGTGAGAGAAGTTTGGTTAAAAATAACTGCCTTTTAAATTTTTTTTTTTGCTTTAAAAAATTTATTTTATTAGCACATGTGTGAAATACATAGTGTTTACATTTTTTGTGGGAAGTTGGTACATGTACATAATTATCTTAATTCCTTTTTCCCTCTTCTTCCTTCTCTCCTTCCCCTGTCCATCTATCTTTCATCATCTTGTTTTTTTATATAAAACTAAAACAAAGCAAAAATCCTTTTGCTGAAATTTTTAAAAGAATGATAATAAAAACAGTGTGCAAACTTAATGCAATGTAATAGCATTCTTTAGTCTGGTAATATTTAGAAAGTGCTCTAAAAGTTTAAATACAAGTATATATTTAATGAAAAATACCTTATAAATCAGATACCATAGTTGGCATTTATTCTTTTATATTAAGGCTAAAATAGACATGTAATAATGTAATACAAGGTAGATTGTCATGTCACTTGATAACTTTGTTGAAAATTTTAAAGATATATCCATTTTAGTGAATATATACATATTCCTCCTCAATTTTCAAGGACCAAACATAATATATAGTTTGAACTCAATGCTTTTTTTACATTTTCACAAGTATTACTTTGATTAACAAGAGATTGACTTTATTTATTTATATTTCTCCATTAGATTCACTATTTGATGAATATGTTTTAATTGAATATATATATATATATATATGAAAAGTAAAGTAAAATATATGACAATAGGCATGGTTTAAAGAGTATGGAAATGAATTTCCAATGTAACTGTTATAACTCAAATTATGATGTTTCTTTTCATTTGATTTTCTGTCATGTTTTGTTTTAAATTTTGACTGGCTAAGTATCATTTATAATATTGCCTTTCCAACTAAGGAACAATAAAATATTCTGATGGAAGAAAAATTATAATAAAGAGAGTGTGATATTTGCGCTCTTCTCTCAGAGATAATTACCTGAAAAAATCATAACGCTGTCCAGTGACTGCTTTTCATGATTATGACAAGGGATTCAGGTTCTGAAGCCCAAATTTTAGCAAAGAAACAGAAAAAACAGGGCTTCTACAGGTGTGTTTGTATCATTTCTATCTCATATGTTGACTACATAAAATAATTTTAGTAAATAATAATGAACTAAAAACATAGCTATTTCCAAACCTGTGAGTTCACTGAATTCATTTGAGGAATGGACATAATTGTATATATTGGACATAATTGTATAAATTGTGAAACTAGTAGCCAGGTAAACATTAATAAAGAAAAAGCTAGAGCATCAAAAAGAAGTTTCCACCTTTATAAGAAAACAAGACTTGGGTCATTAGACTTAAATAGCTTGTAATGTCTTAGGATATGAAACAATTACCACACAGAGGAAGTGATTTAACTCACTGTGAAAGCTATTCAGGTGTGGTTAAATACTTACAACTCTGTTTCAGACCTGGTCTGTGAGTTTAATGGCTGTCTCCAGGCAGACGATCAGACTCAATGTAGGAATTGCTCTATATGGTATGCACCTTGTCCTAGAAAAACAGGCAGTTTCCTCTCACGTTCTTGTGATACAGAAATGTATCAGCAGGTGCCCAGCTGTCTTCTCAGATGTCTCCATATTCAAATTTTTTAATATGAGAATCATAATTTCTTTTTTTAATTTAATTATTTATTGGTACATTTTATATACATATCATGATCACACTCAACATTGAGAATTTCTGCCAGTGTATGACACAACTTAATTCTGATTTTTCACTATTGTCCTACCCATCCTACAACCCCACACACATTATGTATATATGTTTTGTTTCCTTTTTTACATCACATTTTTCTTTCCCCTCTTTATTTTTCTGTACTCTTTTCCCTTTGAATATTTTCTATTTCACAATATCTATCATACATTCTAGAACTCATTATATCTTCAGATTCTCATAACAGAGAAAAGATACAGTATTTATACATCTCTGACCTATTTATTTCACTTATGAGTATATGCTCACATTATGTACATTTGAGTATAAATGAGTCAAACTTATCATTCTCTATGGCAGAGTAATATTTCATTTTATAAAAACAATAACAACAACAAACATCTTTATCTGGTCTGCAGATAAGCATTTGAATTGTTTCCAAGATTTAGCTATCACCAAATAAGCTGCTATGAACATCATGCACATATATCGCTGTGGTATGATTCTTTCAAGTCTTTCAGGTATATCCCTAGCAAAGAAATAGTAGGATCAAATGGGAACTCTAATCCTAGTTTTTTGAGGAATCTCCACACTAATTTTTACAGTGGTTGTACTAATCTGCATTCCCATCAACAGTGAAGAAAAGTTCTTTCTGCCCCACAGCCTCACCAGCATTTGATGCTGGTTAATTTTGCAATAGCTGCCATTTTTCATGGCATGAGATGAAATCTCAGTGTTGTTTTCATCTGCATCTCTCAGATGACCAGTGATGTTGATCATTTCTTTACAGGCCTCTGATTTGTCGAAGTCTAGGGATTGGTTCAAGTGGGTGCAGGGCTTTAAGACAGCTACAGTTGTCATGGCAACTGAGTGAGGGTTGAAGTCTGCTTCATGAACAATTGTAGAATATCTGGAAAAATAGTGAAGCTAAAATCAGGGTATCTTGCAGAGGACCAGCTGTGTTCGTTGCAGCTTGTTAAGGATCACAGCGCTTAGGGATGGTATTAATAGACCCAGATTCCTCCTGCCCTGATCTTAGATACCTGAGGGGCCCCATCCCCTCAAAGAGGCAGCGACAGCTCTGAAATGGAAGAAACAAGGGAAGAGCACCAAGGCTGGCAGCTGAGTGGCACCCCTGTGGAAACAGCTTGCAGGAGAGGATGTTAACCATCAGGGCACATGGACTCATTCCATCTCAGTCCATTGAAGATGTGTGTGGGTGGGGAGGAATGGGGAAAATGAAATGAGAGACAGACAGGGCTGCAAGGTGTTAGTCAAAATAGGCCCTCCTCGGGCCGGGGAGTTAGCTCAGTGGTTCCAACGCCTGTCTTGCAAGTGCAAGGGCCCAGGTTCGATCCCCGGTAACCACATAACAATACTGGGCGTGGAGACTCACCCCAGCAGCAACCAGTACCACATACCACAGTACTGGGAGTGGTGGCTCACGCCTGTAATCCCAGCACTAGGGAGGCAGAGGCAGGAGGATTGCTGTGATGTGAGTTGGAGGCTGAGCTCAGGGCCAGCCTGAACCACAAAGCGAGACTCTGTCTCAAAAATCCTTAAAAAAAAAAAAAAAAAGGCCCTCCTCTGGCCAGCACAGGCAAATGGCAGGAGTCAGGTGCTTCTCATCTGTATTATATTGAGATAAAGAGACAAATAAGCTTTCTCAGTCATAAACATTTAAATATGAGGTGGAGTGTATCCTTTCCTTAAGTTTAAAGTAGCAAACAGCACATATTATTTTCATAGCATTTTAAAACACAGACCAAATATGTATTACTTTGAAATTCCCAATTGCAAAAGAAATTACTGATAATTTTGGTGTAGTCAAATATACACTGGTGTGTTTGAGATAAAAGTGCATGTATGTGCATGTTCGTGCATGTGTATGTGTGTCTGTATTTTCTCCTGAAATGAAAGAACAATGTTTCCTGAAATTAAACTCATTTAAAACTGCTTTAATAATAAAATCTGAAATGTAGGCATAAAAATGTCCATATGGCTTAATATACAAATTTCTTTATAAAATTTATACTTTCTTAACTACAAATGCATACATCCCAATAAATGTGTAATGGATGCTATAAGCAAATTAGTAAATTTGTTAGAAATTTCCATTACCAAAAGTAATTTTTATATGGCTTGTTACTTCTTCAAGTCAGAGAAAACAAAATACTTGATTTGTATTCTATGCAAAGTATAAGTTGGAGCAAAACTTGATTTTGAAGAAGTGCAGTTAAATTATGGGTAGGTTTTGAAGAGGGCCTTGCGTATCAAAAAGAACAGCTCTCAATACCCCAGAAAATCAATAGGAAATTGTATTTTAGTGATTTTTATAAATTTTATGTTTGAATTATGCTTAAGTATGTTCAGATATGCATTCTTAGGCTAAAGAAAAAAGCTTATATTTTGATGTACTGCAACAAATAAATACTAATTTAGCATAAATTTATTTGTTACTGTGAAATTCTGAGGTTGTATTTTGCGGTATTTGATGTTGAAGCTAGGACCTCATGTATGCTAGGTAAGACTTCTACCACTGAGGTGAACCGCTAAGCCTGCTTTGGGATATTTTTGCTTTGACTTTCTAGGAATATATGTAGAAATAAAATTGAATTGTCTACTTTGTTCTTTAGAAAAATTCTCACCTCTTTCTACATCAGCTGTAGACTTATTCTGAGTCAGTATTTGATAAATAATTGTTCCAGATAACAGCTTGTCCTTGAGAATCATTTCATGTATTTTGCTAAGTGTTTACACCATTGTCCATTAAAACACTAGAATAAACATTTTCAAGAAAGACATCATTTTCTTCCTCCAATGTAATGTTATTTGCTTTAGTATTTCTGATAACTTGTCCCAATGATAAATGTCTTGAGGTCACTCAAGACTAATTTTTCTCTTTTGCTATCATCTAAATAGTCTTAAATACTGTGACTTCCAACATCTCAATGGTTCATCTTTCTTCTTTCTCACTTTATATTAGGTGGCTCATTATTTTTTATTAGATACTCAATTTCTACATGCCTGAAGCTAAGCAGAGAGAGTCATTTTTGAGAGAGAGTCACAGAGACAGATCAGCTGGTACATGTTATTCATAGGCCTCAGATTCATGTAGGTTCCCAGAAATCCCATTAATTTGTTGGCAACTGGTTAACTTTAGTCTCTTGCTTGTGTTATCCTCTTTATATATAAGAATTTTCATATTTGCTTTGACATTTGTATTTATAATAAGCCTGACTCTTAGCTCCTAATTTAACTATCACAAAGGGGAAAAAAATGAAACATATAAAGAATACTATCACTTTGTTGATAATATATAAAACCAATGTACATATTCATCTATATTGTACCCTTTGTCTAAAATGCAGCTTCTGTCTACCCTCACATAAGGTTAATATGTTTACTGGCTCTTGCTAGTTTACATGCTTTATATTATGTATCCTCTCTCTCCAAAATCCTAGAAGTATTCATCTATTTTTAAATTTGCTCCTATTAAATGAAGTAAAAGATAAACAACAAAACCCAACTGATTCTTAAGTTTTCACCTATAATCTTGTCTTTGTTCTTTCACACAAAACTACTCAATAGATTCACTGTTTTTAATGTTTTCTTGTACTCACTTGGTTCTCTTCTCTATATTTCCTACACTTTTCTCTCTACACTTCTGCTGTTCAACAGTTACTGAAACTGCTTCTGCCACATATCATGACATCCAGGACACTTTTCATCCTTAGTGTTTTGTAATATTTAATTCAGAAATTCACCCCCTCGATTTTGTTTCATTTCTAAGTGTCTAGACTTTTGCTTTGGACCAGGTCTCTGTCTTTCACATTCCTCACATACTCTGAATTTTCCATGTTATTTTCTTCACCCTGGAAATCTTTACTTAAAGAGATTTAATGATAGCTTTACTTAGATCTCCACTGAAGCTTTTAATGATCTATCTAAAACTCTGCTGCAACTTGCTTCACACTGCAAGATTTTATACTCCACTTTGTGTTCCTTGCCTCCATTTTTAACTTTTGCCTTTTTACATTTGTCTCTGTTACATTACATATCATCTTCCACTTCTATTAGTGGCTTGGAGAGAGTGAAAACTAGTCATAATTTTAAAACTTATGTTTCTTGATATCTGTCAGTATGCTGAGCAACTTTCTGCAGAGTCAACAAATATATACAGTATTATAATTGATTCAGTTGTTTGTTTAACTTCAGTCAGGCTAATTACAAACTTTACAAGACTGTGGATCGAATATATTCTGCTTTGCTTCCTAATGCCAGATACCTAGAAGTAGTAACATGGAAGGTGTGACTGTTAGGGTGGCCTGTCAGCTTTATGGCTTGGAGTGCCCTCCAGAGGGACTAGGAAAGCACACCTCTGTTTGGGTCAGGGTGGGTTGCAGAAGTGAGACCTTGATGCATCTGGATCCTGGCCCTCCTCTCTGACTCCAGTCCCCTGCTCTGGCTTTCGGCTGTCATAACATCAGGAGGTTTGTTATATCAGCCTTCCCACCATGATCTACCTTCCAGGTAGTTAGCTGTCATTAACTGAGGGCTCTGAAACTGTGAGCCAAGTTAAACTGCTCTTCCTTTAATTGTGGCTATTGTATGTTGTGTTTCAGCAAAGGAGGTTTGATTAATTAAAAAGTATGCAAAAATTTCTAGATAAAGTAATTCTAATATATAGTGTTAATGCCTGATCAACTATGTAAAGCAGAAGTAAGCTTGAGTATTATGACTGAAATAATTTTTCTATCCTTTCAGTGAATCATATATTTGTAAATATAACACCAACTCTAACACTTATTTTTAAAACTTACTGGAGTTGATTAAAAGAGTAAAGAGATTGTGACCATTTCTCTAAATAAGAAAATTGTCAATGCAACTGAAACAATCTTCTTAAAGTCAGTTATTATGAACCCAGAGAACATTATGTCCCATGAAATGAATTAGACATAAACACTATGTGATCTTGCTCATCTGTGGAATCTAAAACAGCTGATCTCATAGAAGTGGGAAATAGAACTGCAGCTGCTGGAATGGCAAGAAGACAGAGTGAGAGGGACTAGTCCATAGATGCAATCGATATAGTTGCAAAGGAAGAGCAGTTCTGATGTTCTTTTTGTTCAGCAGCTTATCTTTTCTTATTAAGACATGGTATACTTCAAAAGAGAGAGGGGACAGGAATTTGAATGCTCATACCAAAAGGAAATAAGAGTTTGAGATATGCTATGTGCATGTTATTTATCTCAATTTGATCATTATATGGTATGTTTGACAGTGCAGGATCACATTTTAGCTTCTAAATATGTACAAGTATTATGTCAATTACAATTTAAATTGAAAAATATTTTGCAAAAAGAAAAATGTTAATAGATATAATTTGATGTAGCACTAATAGAAAAATGAGTAATTTATAGAATCTATGACTGTATATAATACTATACCTGGCACTTTAAAAATCATCATTAGGTTTTTCCACCATTACTAATCACTACTCTGCTACTTTTTTCATAATTATTTCAAACAGCTCAATTCTATAGTCTACTTCTTATATTTAGCTGAAAACAAATGGACTGACTATATGTTTTGTTTGATATCTGTTGTCTTACTAATCAGTAATTTGAAACCAAAACTTATAGGATAGGAATAGCAGAATTTTTCAGGCATATGAAGCTCCATATTAATAAAATGTATTCATAAATTGCCTATATTTTATGTATGTGTATATACACATACATATAAATATCTATAATGGTTCACAAATATACTTACATTTGTATGTGTATCTTAAGAAATTAGTGGTTCTGGGAGTTTTCACAGCTGTTACCTTAATAAACTCTTTGATATCATTTAAATTACCCAGTGTAAATTTAAGATGTTGCATAAACCTCTAAGGACTCTCCCAACTCTCTTATAGTATAAATTTTTAAATCTAAGTAGAGCATTTATCTAGGAAAAGCAGAATTTTATATTTAATGAATTTTAAAAGCTGAAAAATTCTACCTCTCTGTTGGAATCACACTTTATATTTTTATCAAATTACATTGCCAATCAAAACAACTGTAAATTCCAAAAATGTCGGAACCAAAGACAATAATCTTCTGACTCATTTGTGAAATCTATAATTATAATATTATCAAATTAAAACATTTCTTAAAATTTATCATTCAAGGACATTTTCACCAGGGCAACTTGAAAATAAAACTCTAAGGCTCAAATCAATTTTTAGATGCAGAAATATAATTAACACACCCTAAAGTGAAAGAAACAGAAGCAACTATCTAACTTCCAATTTATGATCATTTAACTCAAACATAAAATTAATTGCAGGTGATCTTCAAAAAAGAAAATAACATGTACTAGGAAAAGATATTAGCCTCTAATACCTAAGTATTTCTTTGACAGTATTGCAGACATGGTGACATTTACTTTTTCTTTTTTGTATGGCATTACACAAATATGGCTAAGGTTTCTTTTTTTAACATAATCATTACAAACTTCAAAATTATTGTCTTTTTCTTCTTGTTATGCTATACCTTCTTACAATAATTTTCTGAAAATTTTGTAAAGTACAAGAACTTTCCATTACACAACCATACTTTAAAAATTATAGAACCATAGCTTGATATGTGATTACTAAGTGCAGGTCTGCAGAGCTGAATACTTTCCAAATTATAGAACGGCCTGGGACTAGTTCTGCAGACAAAGCAACAAAAATTGTTAAGATGAGTTCTGCGGGACCAGACAAACTGGTAGTCATATAAGGCTATGATAAAAGCAGCATCAGCTTTGTGTACTTAATGCTAAAAGTCATCCTAGGGTTCTTTATCCATAAGGATGTGTCTGGTTTTTGCTGTGACTATAATTAAAATAGAGTTGTTTATGGCAATACAAATGTGTTACCTTCCCATTCTGGATGTCAGAATTCTAAACCATGACACCTCATTTTCCAAGTTGTGGTTCTTACTAGTGCTCTGGAGAGTTGTTCCCTTTAATTTTTTTCTTATTAAATCTTTATTGGTACATTACATATACACATCATGATTGCCCTCAACAATGAGAATTTGTACCAGTATATGAGACAACATATTTCTCATTTTTCCTATAGTCCTAGCCACACTACCCCCACCCCCTTTATACATAAACTTTGTTTCCTTTCTTTTTTGTTGTAATCTCATTATTTTCCCCCTCACCCCATTTCACTTTGAGTATTTCCTATTTCACAATATATAACATATATTCTAGAACTCATTTACATCTTTATTTTCTCATACCAGAGAAAAGATATGATATTTACACATCTGTGACCTATTTAACTCACTTAAGAGGATGACCTCAAGGTACGTCCATTTAAGTATAAATGATTCAAACATCATTTTTTATAGCAGAGTAATACTCCATTCTGTAGAAGAACCACAGCTTTTTTTTTCCAGTCTCCAGTTAATGGACATTTGGGTTGTTTCCAAAATTTAGCAATCACAAACTGAGCTACTATCAACATGGGTGCACATATGTCACTATGATATGAATCTTTTAATTCTTATGTGTATATACCTAGCAGAGTGATGGCTGGGTCAAATGGGACCTCCAATCCTAGCTTTCTGAGGAATCTCCAAACTGACTTCCACAGGGGTTGTACGAGTCTACAGTCCCACCAATAGTAGAAAAGGGTTCCTTCTCTGAAGCTTCACCAACATTTGTTGCTTGCTTATTCTGAGATAGCAGCCATTCTTTGTGGAGTGAGATGAAATCTTAATGTTGTTTTCATTTGTATCTCTCGAATGACTAGTGATATTGAACATTTCTTCATATGTTTCTTACCTGCTTTTATTTCTTCCTCTGAAAAGTATCTGTTCATTTCAGATGCCCATTTTTGAATTGGGTCTTTAAATTTGGGTGGATTTATTTTTTTAAGCCCTTTATATATTATAGATAGTAGCCCTTTGTCTGACAAACGGCTGGTAAAGATTCTTTCGCATATTGCTGATTGTCTTTTTGCTTTGCTGGTGGTTTCTTTCGCTGTGCAGAAACCTCTCAATAGGATGAGATCCCATTTATCAATTTCTTCTACCAGTTCTCATGCTATGGAGGATTTGTTCATGAATTCTATCCCTAAACCAGTGTTTTCAAGAGTTTCATTTAACCTGTTCCGTAGCAGGTTTAGTGTATCTGTTTTAATATTTATGTCCCTAATCCACTTTGACTTTATTTTAGTACATGGTAAAAGAGCTAGGTCTAGCTTTAGACTTTAGCAGGTTAAAGTCCAGTTTTTCCAGCACCATTTGTTAAATAGGCTATCCTTCCTCCACTGAGGGTATTTGGCTCCTTTGTCAAAAATGAGATAGCTTAGTGTGTCTGGAGTTGCTTCTGGATCTTCTAATCTACTCCACTGGTCCTCAGGCCTGTTGCTTTGCCAGTACCATGCGGTTTTTATCATAGTGGCTTTGTAGTATAGTTTCAAGTTGGGGATCGTAATAACACCCATCATGTTCTTATTGCTTAGAATTGCTTTGGCTATTCTAGGTCTTTTGTGATTCCAGATGAATTTCTGGATTATTTTCTCTAAGTATATGAAATATACCATTGAGAGTTCAATTGGGATTGCATTGGATCTATATAATAGTTGTGGGAGTATAGCCATTTTGATGACATTGATTCTTCCAACCCAGGAACAAACAGTGTCTTTCCATTTTCTGGTATCTTTTTCTATTACCTTTTTTTCAGAGTGCTGTAATTTTCAGAGTAGAGGTCTTTCACCTCCTTTGTTAGATTGATTCCTAGATATTTTATTTTTTTGGATACTACTGTGAAGGGGATTGATTCTCCAATTTCTTGCTCAGTGAATCTGTTGTTTGTGTATATAAAGGCTAATGATTTTTGAGCATTAACCTTGTATCCAGCTACCCTACTGAGCTTTTATGATCTTCTATGTAGAGTATCATGTCATCAGCAAATAATGACAGTTTAATTTCTTCATTTCCTATCTTTATTCCTTTTATTTCTTTGTCTTGCCTAATTGCAGTGACTAATATTTCCAGCACAATATTGAACAGAAGTGGTGAATGTGGACACCCTTGCCTTGTACCTGATCTTAGTGGGAAAGTTTTCAGTTTTTCACCATTTAGGGTGATGCTGGCTGCTGATTTCATATAAATAGCTTTTATTACTTTAAGACATAGACCATCTATTCCAATTTTCTGCAGGGTTTTGATCATAAATGGATGTGGGATTTTGTCAAATGCTTCTTCTGCATCTACTTAGATGACCATATGATTTCTGCCCTTGAGCCTGTTAATGTAGTGTATTACATTTATTGATTTATGTATGTTGAACCATCCTTGCATGCTGGTGATGAATCGAGCTTGGTCAGGGTGTATGATCTTCTTGATGACTCGCTATATTCTGCTTGCTAGTATCTCACTGAAGATTTTTGCCTCAATGTTCATTAGGGAGATTGGCCTGTAATTTTCTTTTTTGGTTGGGTCTTTTTCTGCTTTTGGAATCAGGGTAGTAGTTGCTTCCAGAAATGAATTTGGGAGTGCTGCTTCCCTTTCAATTTCATTGAAGAGTTTGAGGAGTAGTGGTGTTAACTATTCTCTAAAAGTTTTGTAGAATTTAGCGGTGAAGGCATCAGGCCCAGGGCTTTTTTGTTGGTAGTTTTTTTTTTATTACATTGTCAATTTTACAGATTGAGATTGGGGTGTTTAACATTTTCATTCAACTCTGGAAGTTCGTATGTATCTAGGGATTTATCCATTTCTTCTACATTTTCCATTTTATTATAATACAAATTTTCAAAGTATGTGTTTATTATTCTCTGTATTTCCACTGGGTCATTGGTAATTTATCCCTTTTCATTTCTAATAGTGTGAATTTGAACCTTTTCTTTTCTTTGTTTGAGAAGGTTGGCTAAAGTTCTGTCAATTTTGTTTATGCTTTCAAAAAACCAACTCTTTGATTTGTTGATTTTCTGTATTGTTCACGTAGTCTCCATTGCATTAATTTCTGTTCTGATCCTTATGATTTCCTCCCTAGTATGTGCTCTCAGTTTGCCTTGCTCCTCTTTTTCTAGTAGCTTAAGGTTAATTAGATTGTTAATTTGAGCTTGCTCTGTTTTCCTCATATAGGCATTCATTGCTATGAATTTCCTTCGTAGAACTGCTTTCATAATATCCCAAAAGTTCCTGTACGTTTTACTGGGGTTATAATTCAATTATAGAAACTGTTTAATTTCATCTTTAATTTGTTCTGTGACCCATTGGTTAGTCAGTAGAGTATTGTTCAATTTCCATGTCTTTGTGAAAGTCTTGGGATTTTTTTTTGTTCTTCATCTCTAGTTTCAAGGCACTATGATCTGAGAGTATACAGGGGAAACTTTAATTCCTTTGCATTTACTTAAGCCTGTTCTATGAACTAGCACGTGTTCTGTTTTGGAAAATGATCCATGAGGAGCTGAGAAGAATGTACATTCTCACTTAATGGGGTGAAATATTCTGTAGGCATCTATTAAGTCTATTTGTCAAAGAGTTTAGTTTAACTCTACACCCTACTTTCCCATTGAACCTTCTGTTTGTATTTCATGCTGCCTATTATACATTTTGGTTCCTATTTACCCTTTCAGTTTCTTCCAATGGAGAGGCAATTTGGTGTTTATACAAGTGTGTCTGATTTATTTCACTTAAGAGTATGGCCTACAGGTGCATCCAATTAGCTGTAAATGTCTCCAGTACTCCATTTTATAAAAATGATGCATCTTTCTCCAATCACCAACTGTTGGGCATTCGTGTTGCCCAAGATTTAGCTATTACAGACTGTGCTGCTATAAACATGAATGTGCAAATATCACTTTGGGATGATGCTTTTAATTCTTTTGGAAAAACACTCACCTTAGGATAGCTGAGTCAAATAGGACTTTTAATCCTGCTGTTTTGAAGAATCTGCACACTGATTTCCACAGTGGTTTGACCAGTCTTCACTCCTGCCAGTAAAGAAGGGTTCTTTTCCCTCAATAGTCCCACTAGCATTTGTTATTTGTTGATTTCTTGATAGCAGCCATTCTGAATGGAGTAAGATGCAATATCAGTGTTCACCGTTTTCATCTGCATCTCTTGAATGACCAGTGATAGGGAACATTTTTAATAGATTTATTTGTTATTTCTACTTCACGTGAAATGTTTGTTCATTTTAGATGTGCATTTTTGGATTGAGTTTTTAAATCTGGGAGGTCTGATTTTTTTAAGTGCTTTATATATTCTAGAAAGTATACTTTTGTCTGAGGAATAGCTGAACATATTTCTTCCAACATGGCAGGTTGTCCCTTTACTCTATTGGTAGTTTCTCTTATTGTGCAGAAACTTTAAAAAGATGAGATCCCAGTTACTGATACTTTATGCTATTTCCTATGCTACTGAGCTTTTGTTCATAAAATACTTCTGACATCAGTGTCTCTAAGAGTTCTACCTAAGCTATCTTCAAGCAGATTTAGTATTTCTGTTTTAACATTTAGGTGTCTAATCCACCTCAATTTCAGTTTAGTGCATGGTGAAAGATTCACATCCAGTTTCATTCTTGGCTGGTTGAAACCTAATTTTTCCAGCACCATTTATAGTTATCTTTCCTCTATTGAAGGTATTTCACTCCTGTGTCAGAGATGAGATGGCTTAGTATGTCTAGAGTTGTTTCTCCATCTTCTAAACTGTTCCACTGTTGTCTGGTTTGTTTCTTTGCCAGTACTGTGCTATTTTTATAACAGTGGATTTGTAGTATAGTGTCAAGTTTGGGATTGTGATATCCCTGCCTTGTCTTTGTTGTCTAAAATTATTTTTGCTATTGCAGGTCTCTTCTGGTTCCAGATGAATTTTTGGATGATTTTACCTAGTTTTGGGTAATATGTTTTTGGGATTTCAATCAGGATTACATTGAATACGTATAGCAGTTTTGGAATTATGGTCATTTTTCACTATACTCGTTCTTCCTACCTAGGAGTGAGCACTGCTTTTCCATTTTTGTGATATTCTTTTAGATCTCTTTACCGGTATGTGTTTTGCTTTTTGAGACAAGGTCTTGCTTTTGTAGTTCAGGCTAGCCCTAAGCTCACTATGCAGGCCAAGTAAGCCTCAAACTCACAGCAATTCCCCTTCCTCTGCCTCCTAAGTGCTGGGATTACAGGTGTGAGCCACCACACCCGGCATTGTGATATGTGGTTACTGGGGATGGAACTCAGGACCTTGTGCTTGCAAGGCAGATGCTGGAACCACTGAGATAAATCTCTGGCCCTTGTGATGTAGTTTTTAAGGTAGCAAACATGTTAAACTGTCAGTATTTGTGGATGACCTGATACTGTATATGGAAGTCCTGAAAAACTCAACTGAACACTCAAAAATCAATACCATTCTTATACATGAATAATAGACTCAGGTAGAAAAGGGAGAAACAATTCCTTTCACCATTGTGTCCAGAAAAATGAAATAACCTATCGGTCTATGAAGGAAGTAAAAGGCACTCCTTTATTCTGTAACACTTTTGTTGCTCTCCCCAGTAGAAGTTCATTATTTTTAATAATGTACATTATTAAAAATGATATGATATGTACAGTAAAAATTAGAGTCTGATACTCCTTGCTAAAATCTCATTCCCAATCACCAGTATTTATATTTTGTTAAATTTTCTCATATCTGGCCATTTGTCATTTGCCTATTATGTGAAGAAATATTTGACTGGATGAAAGTAATGAAGATATCTTTGCATGTCTTATTCTAGGCCTTATAGTTGTACATTTCACATTAAAACCTAAATTTTATGTAGAATTAATACATGGCTCTGGTATGAGGAATGGATCAAAATTATTATTTTGAAATACATATATTCAATTACACTAGAAGTTAATTGAGAAAATTAATATATTTTCCCCAGAACCATGATATTATCTTTGTTTATAATTTTATGAGATATGTAAATTTGTTTTTGGATTTATCTTTTGCTTTAATGGTTTCATTGTTTCCATAAACATACTGGTTCAATTACTTTATGATAACAGTGAATGAGTAAATCTATGTATCTGTCAAAATTGTCTTCATATTCTTGGTTTTTGAATTTTCATATTAATTATAGAATAAGCTTTTAATATTCTTATTAATCTTCTTAAGATATTGCCAAGTAGGCAAATTAAATCTATAAATATGCTTAATACAAGAAGAATTGACAGTTTACTAATATCAAATTTACTAATTTATCCAATTTGGTAATTGAATAAATTAGTAAATTTATTAATTTACTAATGATTAGTAAATAATTAGTAAATTAATTAATTTAATAATTTACTAATTATTAATTAGTGAATTTATCCAATTTACTGATTTACCAATTTACTAATTTATCTCCAATTAAATTTTTTAAAGAACTCTTCCAGGGCTGGGGATTTAGCTCAGTGATTCTGGTGCCTGCCTTGCAAATGCAAGGTCCCTAGTTCAATCCCTTGTAACCACATGCAACAATGCAAGGTGTGGTAACTCACACCCACCAGGAAGCAGTACCACATACCGCAGTGCAGGGCGTGGTGGTTTATGCTTGTAATTCCAGCACTGGGGAGGCAGAGGCAGGAGGATTGCTGTGAGTTTGAGGCTCACCTAGGCTACAAAGTGAGTTCAAGGTCAGCCTGGGCTACAAAGACCCTGTGCAAAAAAAAAACCAAAAACCAAAAAATTTCCATATTTTGCAAAATGTAATATTTTGTAGATTTCAGTGTAAAATAATTATTATATATTATTTACATTTCTTCCTCTTTATATGATATTTTGATGCTATTTTAATTAGCATTATTTATGAAGTTCACTTTTATTGTTAGTATGCATACTGACCTTATATTTATCAACCTTGCAAAATATATCTAATTATAGCAATTTGTTTTCAGGCTCCTCTTGAATTTTTTACATGCAATAATGACATTTGTAAATAAAGACATTTATGGCCTATTTTCCATGTTTTATTAAGTTTTCTATGTTTTATTTCCTTCCTATGCTTTGTTACATTGCCTAGGCACTCCCTTCAAACGTGAAATTTGTCTGGTAATAGTGAATAGCTTAAGATTGTTATAACCTTAGAGGAAAGGCAATGGATATGTTAATATTAAGTATGATATTAGTATCAACTTTTTTAAAAATCCAGTCATTAATTCACTTATTTTAGAGCCTGCCTTATATTCTCCTGATCATGTCCTTTGAACCTCAACTGCTGAGTCAATCTCACTGGTCAGATCTTCTAAGCTGATTTTCCAGTTACAATGTACCAGAGGAAAGTCTCTCTTTCTGTTTTATCCAAATTCCTGACCCAAAGGACTCAGGATATGTGAACAAAATTTTAAACAAGTTACAGTATTTTATACCACCATTAAACTTATAGTGGTTTGCTGTGAATAAATAGTAACTAAATCAAAAGTATATTAAGAAATTTTCCACCTTTATAGTTTCTTGTATTTTTTATCATGAAATGTTACATTTGATCAGATATTTTCTGTATCTCTTAAGATTAGCATGTAGGGGCCGGGGAGTTAGCTCCGTGGTTCCCGCGCCTGTCTCGCAAGCGCAAGGACCCAGGTTCGATTCCCCGGTAACCACATAACAATACTGGGTGTGGAGACCCACACCCAGCAGCAACCAGTACCACATACCACAGTGCCGGGCGTGGTGGCTCACGCCTGTAATCCCAGCACTTGGGAGGCAGAGGCAGGAGGATTGCTGCGATGTGAGTTTGAGGCTGAGCTCAGGGCCAGGCTGAACTACAAAGGGAGACCCTGTCTCAAAAAACAAACAAACAAAAAGATTAGCATGTAGCCATAACCCTTTGTGATATTAATACAGCATTAATTACATTGAGTTTTAAAATGTTAAATGTGTTACTATCTCACTGATTTCCATTTTGTGCTATTTTATCTTTTTGCAGATTGCTTGAATCAATTTGCTTATATAATTTTAGTTTTATTGTCTGTTTATAAGAGATGCATTATTAATTTTTTATGTAAATAATCCTAGGTATTGCTATGAAAAATCTGCTGTTCTCATATTTACTGGAAAATGCTTGTTTACATAAAGCATGCATGAATGTTTGGAAGATTGTGATATATGGGCCATTAGCTTTCATTTGGGGAGAGTTTAAAATTATTATTTCTATTTACTAAAGGAATAGGACTATTCATATTTTCTTTTATTATACTAAATTGTTTTCAGTGAATTTATAGATTTCATTTCTATTTTTAAATATATTATTGAGTTGCTTGTATATATTTGCAGCTTGCTTAAATGAGTCAATTTTGGTGTTGGCTCCTTTATATTCAGTTTCTTAGATATATTAAAAATAGTTCTATGTAAATGTTTCACTACTAACTTTAAGGTTATTCAACACAGGTCTATTTATGTTTATTATTCATTTATGAGTTATTAGTCATTTTTATTCTATCCATGTAGATAAGGTTGTTATGTTTTTACCAATGTGAAGAATATCTTGGGGCTCCAAGATGTAGAATGGATTAAAGGAAATCTAGGAGAAAGTTAAAATGCCAGTAGTACTCAGAACCAGGACTGTATTTATATATATACATACATACATACATACATACATACATACATACGTATTTTTTTTAGGTTTTTTTCTTTTTTTTTTTTTTTTTTAGGTTTTTTGAGACAAGGTCTTGCTTTGTAGTTCAGGCTGGCCTTGAGCTCAGCCTCAAACTCACATCACAGCAACCCTCCTGCCTCTGCCTCCCAAGTGCTGGGATGACAGGTGTGAGCCACCACACCCGGCACTGTGGTATGTGGTACTGGTTGCTGCTGGGGTGAGTGTCCACACCCAGTATTGTGTGTGGTTACAGGGGATTGAACCTTGAACCCAGGTCCTTTCACTTGCAAGACAGGTGCTGGAACCACTGAGCTAACTCCCCGGCCCTGTATTTTTATGCATATGACATGTGCACCAAATACATCTTTTCCCTGCTCTTTCATATGGTTCCTAATTCTGAGTCATCCACAGAGGAAGACTAGCCCATATTCACTGAAAATCTAGCAAAGGGATTTAGTGATGTTGTTCAAAGTTAAATTGTTGGTCACAGATTGGACTAAAATGTAAAACGTTCTGATCTACTTTTAGCAAATTACAAATAATATATTGGGTGAGAAAACAGAATTCACATATACCTGAGCAACATAAAGTTTTGATTAGGAATAAAATGGCAATTTAAAATTGATAAGTATAAAAACCTACATTCAGGTTTTAAAAATCAAATTTACAAATTGGAGTACATTTAATATGATGATATAAAAATAGCAGGAACTTTAGTCTATTATAATGTCACCTAAAATACTGTAGGAGTCTTGTGGGTATCATATATATTGTATCAGATTTGACCATTGCCCTTTAAAATGGCCAATTGTGAGTTTGAGTAAATGTAACTAATTATAATACTTTACATATTTTAAAATTGTTATCAGAGGACTGAAAATAGTCATCATGAACAATGACAAGCACATAATATAATGGATATGCTCATCACTATATAGATCATCACTAATGTACACATAAGTCAGAAAAACATACTGCCTCATAAGCACAAATATCCTGTGACCATCAGAAGGATAAAATGAAAAGGAGGGTGTGTGACTATCAGCTTTAAATTTCTAGACTCCAGAGTCTTCATTTCTCAGATGAAGATTTGGTTTAATTAGTTGATGAGTTGTATGATGAAGCACCTTAACAGTGACACTTTCCATCACAATACTTAATATTTAATAACATTTCTGAGCACCGAGATCTCAAGACTTTAATGAAAGTATCTAGTTAATCCATTTGCTAAGATTACTTTATCTTTGTTTGAAACTGCTATTTCCACCACACACTCTATTGATAATTTTGTTATATTTGTAGGTGGAAGTTGTAGATAGACATGAAATACCCATTCAGCAAATTTTGTAAGGACAAATTATCATACAGGAGTAGAAAGTATTGAAGGAAGGGGATAAAAGAGCCAAAGATGATTCAAAAGTGAAGCATTTTGGTGGATAATTAGTGTATTTTTCAGAAGAGTAATATGTTCTTGAACTTCAGATTTGAAAGGAGGAAGTTACTTGGAGCTGGGCAGTGATACTGAGAGCCTGAGAAGTACTGGTTTGTACACAGTTTGTCAGGAGCCTTCACTATAGCACAGACTGTGCTGCTATGAGTAGAAAGATGTGAGATGTTTTTCAACAATCTCATTGGACTTTAAGAAATAACAGCACATGATAATAAATTATAGGGTATTATCTTCTGGGTGGGAACATAGTGGACTTGTGCTCTAATGTTTAGTGGTAGCATGAGAAATAATGTACTGGCATCTGTTTTCGTCTACTTAAGAAAAATGATGAGAATATATTCACTTTTAATTTCATAGTGCTTTGTATATGACTGTTGAAAAAGGCAGTCAACAAAACTCACAGAAATTCAGGCACCAATGTACAAGTGAGTAACATTATTCTCAGAGGAACAAAGATTCAGGACTGAGACCAATCCTCTCACAGGTAACTTTAAGAGCATTGTTTTAACTGTAAAATAACAAATATTCACTAAGTAATAGCTAGAGCCCAGAATATATAAATAACAACACATGGTACATCATCAGAGTTAATGGGTCAAGGAAATAAGAATAATTATGATTATTTTGTCTCAGAGGTTTAAAGAGATATAGAAAAGTCTTGCAGACTAAAATCCTTATATATACTAAATTGTATTTCTTTAAAGATTTTGCAAAGCCCATTGGAAAACTAGACCAGCTGCATTGATTTATTGTCTTCAGAGTGAGACGATGAATCATTTTCCTACAAAGTTATTTTCTTTTCAGATATTTTGAGAAATTCAAATGGACTACTGCAGATTATATCCAAGGCATTAGCTCTTTAATGCAATGTTTCTGTGTGTGCCAACTTCCAAGTGCATAAAAGAACACAGTCTTGAAATAAGGAGCCCTCATCCTGAAAACCTACTTTATATGGAAATGAATGCACTTAAGGGCTAAGCAAATAGAATAATTTTTTTTTCCTTCACATCCATAAAGAATGAAGGAAATGAATATCAGCAAAGTTAACACTTCAATCAGTCATCCTGTTCACTATTTTAAGTGTATTTCGAAGCAAGAATAAATGACAGATAACTTGGGGCACCTTTTTAGATATTATCATCTTGTCATTAGTAAACCTGGAGTGGGACCTGTATATAATGACCAAGCTAAGTCGAACTCACAGAACCATTGTATTAGCAATTTAATTTACTGAGAGCTTCAGTGTATTTCTGAAACCTCTGGGATTTTCCCTTCCTGTATTTCCTAGTCATAACTCATTCTTGTTTATAGTACCATTATGCTAACTGTTGTTGAAATAAACTAGATTATGTATTTTCTTATTGACAGATAATTAGCTTTCCAACTAGGAAAATATATCTTTTAGTAGACAATGTCTTCTTATTATGCTGACCAAAGTTTAATGGCAAAAATAGCTAACTTTAAAAATTCTGATCTTCAGGGAATTTCCTTAAACTACAATCATAATCCAACTGTAACCTGCTTGAGGAAAACACTGATGTGTACCGCTCATGAGGGTTCATTCATTCTGAGGAATTAAAAAAATAAGCAGTGATACATTCACTAGCAATATACAGTTGATTATTTTCAACTAAATATTATAGATAAATCCAGATATGTAATAGAAAACACTATTTTATGGTATAATAATAATTTTATTATTCCTGTCTTATAGCAAAATTAACGTAGGTACAATGAGTACTACTATATTGGAAATGAAGAAAATGAGGCCCAGAAATGTTAAGATCCGACTGTTAAAACTGATAGAGCTGGGGCTGGGAATTTAGCTCAGTGGTGCTGTTGTATGCCTGGCAAGTATTAGGTCATGAGTTTGATCCCTGGTACCAAAAAATAAAACAAAACAAAAAAAGAACCAGCAGAATCCAAACTACCGAGTTTGGCACTTACAGTGATTAGCCTGAGGGAAAGGTTTTTGCACTTAGAATGTTAAATGTAGGCAAGTAAGGATTAGGGTACAGAAAAAATATATTTTCAGATTTCTGAAGTCTGAGCCTATAACCAATTCACAAGAGTTTCTATAATAACTTTTGAGGTTGTATTGTAACAAGATTGAAAAACAGATGCGTATAGAAATCATTATGGATAACATAGTGGTTAATGTCCTTTTATACACTGGGATAAATGCCAATAATCATTTACGGGAAATATAAAAATGTCTTTTAAAATATTCTAAGAGAAAAAGTTATTTAAAAAGTAATAGCAATCAAAGATCCACACGAAATTTGTAAGTAAATGAAAAGTCAATTACAAAGTTCATATTAAAAATGTAGGCCTGGGATTTAGCTCAGTGGTTCCAGTGCCTGCCTTGCAAGTGCTAGGATCCGGGTTCCATTCCCAATAACCACATACAACAATACTGGCTGTGGTCACTCAGGCCACAGACAATCAGTACCACATACCACAGTGCCAGGTGTGGTGGCTCATGCCTGTTACCCCAGCACTTAGGAAGTAGAGGCAGAAGGATTGCTGAGAATTTGAGGCTCAACTCAGGGCCAGTCTGCACTGCAAAGAGAGACCCTGTCTCAAAAAAAGAAAAATTAATAGTGATATGGAATATTCTCACTTCATGCATTGCTTCACATTTGAAAAAAAGATTGAGGAAAACACTGATGTGTACTACTTATGATAAAGATGCTAAAACTACACAACCTTCCAAGATTTATCATATTGAACAATGAGAGTTAAACCAGCATAGTTAGAATCTCAAATTGCAAAGAAATGGTAATACCTATGTTCTAGAAACTGTCTTACAGCAAAGTAGAAAAGTCTTTTTTCTTTGATACTAAAACCAAGCAGATCTAAATCAAAGAGAAATATTAAAATATCAACTAAGAAAATACAGTAGAAATATCTTTTTAAATTCTTCTTTAGATTTTTGAAACAGGATCTTGCTTTGTTATTTAGACTGGCCCTGAACTATATAACCCAGGTGAGCCTGGAACTTACAGCATTCCTCCTACTTCAGCCTCCCGAGTGGTAGGATTCCAGGCATGAACCACCACGCCTGGCTAGGAAATATCTTAAATACATAAATTCATCTTGACTTGTATTCTTACATACTAGCAGCAAGAAAAGGATCAAATTATATAAACATAGGAAATGCTGGGTCCAGTATGAACCCCCTTCAAAAATGCTTGCTGGTAATTATGGATCACAAGGAAGTCACTTCCTGGTCCTAAATTGGAAAGTCAGCTGCATAGGAGATATTAACGCACAACAGATATCTGTCAAAGAATATCTGCAAAATTTTTCTGGCAGACATTTTAACAAGAAAGGCTGGATCCAAATGAGTTAGGGAGGTTTGTAGATTTTAGACCCCTGATAATTCTGGATACCAAGTTAAGCAACAAACTCAGTGTATGTACTAGAAAAAAAAAAAAAAAACTGACTTTAGAGAGTAACTGTGAAGAGATGTTATTTCATTGATATGGTTAGAAGTAGAACAGAAAAGCAAACACAAGAAGTTCTCTCTTGAGAAGTCTTAATCATAAGCTCAAACTCTCAAAGTTGTGAAATCTAAAATTTAACTACTGAGTAATGTAAAAATTACAAAGTCAAAAAGGTAATGATTGTTTCTATTCTTTCAAAAATATTTTACTTTGTCCATTGGTCAAATTTATTTAAATGCAGTTCTCAGTTCTGACCAAAGTCAGAGAAAACCTAAATTATATATGAATACTTATAAGAGTGGAATTGTTTTTTGTTTTTGTCTTTTTTTTTTTTTTTTTTTTTTTTGAGACAGGGCCTCACTTTGTGGTTCAAACTGGCCCTCAGCTCAGCCTCAAACTCACAGCAATCCTCCTGCCTCTGCCTCCTGAGTGCTGAGATTACAGGCGTGAGCCACCACGGCCCAGCACCTTGGTATGTGGTACTGATTGCTGCTGGGTGTGAGTCTCCACACCCAGTATTGTATGTGATTACCAAGGATTGAACCTGGGTCCTTGTGCTTGCAAAACAGGCACCAGAACTGTTTGTTTTTGAGATAGGATCTTGTAAGTTGTTAAGCAGCCTACACTGTCCTCAGATTTGGGAAACCCAGACTACTGGATTTCTGGGCCTGTACCACCATATACCAAGACTGTGGTATCATATTTCACATTAAGCAGACATACATGGTAATGAGCAAACAGTAGGAATCAATACAATCACAGAATTATGCCTACCTAGAGTGGTATCTCAGTTCAAGAACTTCATTCATTCCACAATTCTGGAGAAGACAGCCACATTTCTGTTTGTCTAGGACAGATGGCCACAATTATGTCCTCTCTGTTGTCACTCAAGAATTGAGGTGCTCATGCAATTGCAGCTAATGAAGTCAAAAGACATAAACAAATTAAGTGATAATATAAAACATAAAAGATAACAAAACACAGGCCAGGATTTAGCTCAGTGGCACAGGGGCTTCCTGGCAAGTATCAAGTCCTGAGTTCTATCCCTGGTACTTAAAAGAAAAAAAAAAAAGTGAAAAAAGAAAAGCCCACAAAATTTTGCTCAACAGACTTAGAACCAAGTAGAAACCTTACCTATGAGATTCAAAGGAAGACAAAGAATTGCGAAACTATCTTATTTGAAGAGAAGTTTTAAAATTAATGAAAGACAACCCTATCATATTTAGGAAATGCCATGAACCCCAGTCGGTTAGAATTTTTAATAATTCATAGGCAGTGCTAGAAGAGAGTAGTGTGCAGAATTTATGTGCAATAAAACTGTTTTAAAATGCTGGAGTTAATGGCTGTTTAGAGACAGTCTACACTACAGGGACACAGACATGTTGCAATCAAGACAGCCTAATGTCCTTTTCAGACTGGTTAACTTTAAAATATCTTCTACTGGGAAAAAGAACACACTTGCTCTTTGAACTTAAGCCCATTCTCTATCCCTTAAAAATTTAGTATAGTTATCAAACTTAGAGTCCTAGAGAATGCTAAACAAAAGCTCTTTCACCAAGCAACATTTGAAAACAAAACTTTTCAGTATGGATTTGAAAACCCGGAGGCCTAAAGCATGCTAAACAAATTCTTTACTACCAAGCTTTCTCCCCAACTAATGTCCCTTTTCAGTTAAAATACTTGGCAGTTTTAGAACACAGGGAAATCTTTCTGAAGTGGCAAATAGCTGTCCCTTTGAAATGTGCAGTGTCCAGGAAGATGGGGGCCCTCCCTCTACTCTGAACACCAGTTTGCAAAAACTAAACATATTTGCAAGCTCAGGACCAGCTCTGTCCTTAATACCTAAGTATTAACAAGGAACAGAAAAGATAGAATCATTTCACATTTATTATTGTTTAGTCTTCTTTCTAAAAGACAAAAATTTTCTAATTGAAACCAATCTTTACACTCTTGTGTAAATAGGAGTTAGGGGCATATAAGTGTATAGGTCTTCCTTTTCTGTTTTTCTCTAGTAGGAAGTTTCAGGGACTTCTCTCAGCTACCTGTTCCTTGGTCCTGACAGCCTCCCAAGTCAGTCTTTCCCTCTACCCTGAAAGGCAATGTGTTGCCCTGACTCTGCTTTTAAACTTTTTTAGTCACACTGCTCTGGACACTTCATAGTATTCATGGTTGTCTCATTACAAAAAGCATCAAAAGGTTTTTTGTTTTTGTTTTTTTGTTTTGTTTTGTTTTATGAAAGGCAAAATACATTTACTATTATTATGGACTTTAATATGAGGTAATTCATCTGTTCTACCTGTCCAGAATTTTTTCTTGTGCATTTCCTAATGTTTACATAACACATCACTAATGACACTGTAGCTGATGGCTGTGTCCTGTGTATGTATGAGAGCAACAGTTGGTCAATCTTAAGGACATTAAGTCTTATGAACTGTGAAGATGTGGTTATCTTGGAGACACAGTTTCTTGTCTGTAGAGTTGTTGTGGAGCTCATAATTAATTTCTAGTTTTGATGTTTCTATTTAATGCTTCCTCTGATGGTCAGTACAGAGGGGGTTCTGAATAGTATAGCTGATGGCCTGTGATTCCTCAACAGAAGAAGCTGATGGAATACAGCTGCCATTTGCAGTGCCACTCCCACTGGGGAGTTTTGCTCATGTAGAAGGCCTTGCGCTTTTCATCCATGAGTTCATTTTTTAAAAATTATTTACTAGGTAATAACTGTTGTTCCAGGGTAAGACCACAGGTTTTCAATGTAACAAAAAATATAAATTAAGAAATAGAGG